>ML835319.1:34838-66825 GCA_009831015.1 Picea engelmannii | reverse complement strand
AAGGAGATTATCCAGGATGTGAAAACTCAGTTGTCCTCTAAATTTGACATGAAGGATCTCAGTGCTTCAAATTTCATTTTGGGCATGGAAATTAAAAGAGATCGGAAAAAGAGGAAACTCTAGTTAAATCAGAGAAAATATGTCGAGACAATATTGCAGAGGTTTAACATGCAAGAATGTAAACCAATCAAGGTTTCTATTTCTGTTGGTGTAAAGTTATCTGCAGATCAATGTCCCAAGACACATGAAGAAGAGTAAGACATGTCTCATGTTCCATATGCGAGTGCAGTTGGCAATTTGATGTATGCAATGGTCTGTACTAGACCAGACATTCCACATGCAGTGGGAGTTTTGAGCAGGTATATGTCAAAACCAGGGAAGGAGCATTGGACAACAGTAAAAAGGGTTTTTAGGTATTTGCATTGCACTTCTAGCTATGGATTGTGCTACGAAGGAAGACCGAGATTGGACAGAGTGGTGGATATACATGGCTTTGTGGATGCAGACTAGGCTGGAGATCTGGATCGTAGGACATCTACAAGCAAGTATGTGTTTAACTTGTTTGGAGGAGCAATAAGTTTGATGAGCAAAACAGAGGCTGTAGTGGCACTTTCAACTATAGAAGTTGAATACATGGCAACCACTCATGAAAGTAAGGAAGCAGTATGGTTAAAAATATTGTGTTCAGGTATTGGGTTGGTACAACAAGTTGTAAGGATAGAGTGTGATAGTCAGAGTACAATTTTTCTGGCGAAGAACCCGACTTATCATTCAAAGGTAAAGCATATTGATGTTTAATATCACTTTGTGAGAGACACGATTGAAGAAAATAAAGTATCACTGATGAAGGTGGACACTTTGAAGAATGTTCCAGACTCATTAACAAAATCTGTGAACACTGAGAAGTTCTCTTGGTGTAGAGGATCCATGGGCATTGTTGCCTTGGATTGTTGACTATGTAACCCTGTAACCCCCTGTATGCAAAGAAAACAACAAGTGGGAGAATGTTGGGTATATGTTATATTCTTTGCATGAGTAGTAGTGTCTGAGCGATGCACTGGGCACGCAGGGGGTAAGAGGGGGAGTGCTACACCCCTGAAAAAAAAAATCTGCCTCAGGAAACGTGTCACCTACCTCGGGAAACATGTCACATATTTAGGTGGTTTTTCGGCACATGGTTTTTGCCAATGGTTTTCTATTTCCAGTTAAGGAATTAGGGTTTGGGACTATATATTAGGGTTAGGGTTTTGGATGTCGCTAGCTCCTATACGTATATTGTATTGTAAATAATGTATTACATAATGAATGAATATAGAATATGTTGGTTTTCCCGGTTTGGGTTTCCATGGGAAAAATCTCTATGTAATGTTTGTGTTTGCCATTGTATCTTTTCTGTTCTTTTTCTGAATATCTGTTTGCAGTAGATATTGTACAAGGTTAGAATCTACAGAGGAGAGATTCATCAGATGTAGAGGACAGAGGCATGGCTCTAGGGGGAGCAATGGTCACAGAGATGCAGAGGACATAGACATGTTTCCAGGGGGAGCATGAGTGATATGACTTTAGTATTGCATGACATAATTTAAGTATTGCATCAGGGTGTTGCCATCAATGCCAAAGGGGGATATTGTTGATTAAGGATGTTGGTCATTGATGTCAATCCTTGAAGAAAGTCCGATAGCGAATTCCGGTAGCACAAAGGTTTGGGTAATGGACCCAAGGTTGTTTCATGTATAATGGTATGAGTTTTAATATATTTGAAGGTAATACTATTCTATATGGATAGTACATGTCATGCCATTTCTTGTGGTATGTGGAATGTCACATAACTCCTCACGGTTTGAGCGTTATGGCCTTACGAAGTTGGAGGACCCTCATATGTTGGCTTGAAGCCCCAAAAGGTCAAAGAAGTCAAAGAGATTGCAAAGAATAAATTATTATTTAAATGATAAAGTAAAGTGACAAAGTCAATAATGTTTATTTAAATAATAAAGTGAAGTGACAAAATCAAATAAGATTATTTAAATAATGAAGTGAGGTGACAAAATCAAGGATCAATATTTAAATGATAAAGTAATGGAGAACTTTCTAATTATGGAAAGCGGTTAACCTTAAAAATGAGGAAAATAGGTTAAGTGACCTATAAATGGGTTAAGTGGCCTAGAAGTAGGTTAAATAACCTAGAAATAGGTTAAGTAACCTAGAAATTGGTTAAGTGACCTAGAAATGGGTTAAGTGACCTAGAGGATGGAGAGTATAAATAAGAGGTAAGGATATCTCATTTTACATCACACTTGAGCATATTGAATATCTATAGGTGGTTGAGGTAACCAAAGGATATCTAAGCCGAATTTCAAAGGGAAGGTGAAGAAAAGAGGGTTGGAATTCAAGGGAGAATAAATTCTTTTGATGATGTTTTCTAAGGTATGTTATTTACAAGTCATCTCACCATTTTCGCGATAACTTTTTTTCTAGAATGATTCAGACCGTGATATTGATAGGCCATTGAGGAAACATATCCAAGTATCTTTTGTAAAAATTCAGCTTGTGGGTCGTTGTATTTTTATAGTTACACTCTGTGGAAAATAGGGTTTGTGGCTAGTCCTGAAACTAGTCTAAAACACGTGTTTCAGGTAAAAATGTCATAACTTATTCATAACAGATCCAAATTTAGTAAGACCAAATGTGTTAGTTAGAGTACAGTCTGTAGTATGTCTTGTAAAATTTTCAAATTGATTCAACAAATATTTCGTGCGGAGAACGCTCTACAAGGTCACTCTCTAGAATAAGTCAAAATTCAACAAGGTATGCCATTTTTGCTATAAATCCTATTTTGAGAGGTTCCAAGTAGTGACACCTGGAGGAATTGCATAAAACACACTGAAGAACATTGTGTATCAGTTTCAAATCTTTATTCATTACATGTACATAGTTATGATTATTTCAAGTTAGGGTTGTTGACTAATCCAAAATTAGTCATGTGAGACTAAAGAGAAGTTTGATGAAAATGCTAGTCTCTTGTTGTTAAAGTTAAGGAAGGTTTGTAGGTATGTGATCATATACACCAGGTCTATTACAGAGCTACAAATCATATTTGGATGATGATATTGATGAGGGATTTTGGTTGAGGTACATGTTGGGTACATGGTTGAGACAAGTAGTTGATGAGTTGGCACATACATGAGGTTTATAGTTGATGATGTTGGTACATATTGATGAGTCATAGTTGATGAGTAGTTGACACATGATTGGTACATACTTGGTACATGGTTGGATGCACTTGTTTATGGTACAGGTTGATTACAGGTTGTTTGGTATAGGTTGGTGCATGGTTGATGCACTTGTTTATGGTACATGTTGATTACAGGTTGAGGTACAGGTTGATGCACTTGTTTATGGTACATGTTGATTACAGGTTGAGGTATAGGTTGATGCATGGTTGATTCATGGTTGATTCATGGTTCAGGTTTATCGGTAAAGTTTGCATCGGTATATCTCATAGTGATAGTGTGACAATGGTTCCATAATTCTACTTCTACTTCAGGGCGGTTGGACGGGGCAAGGACAGGTGGTTGTAGCCACCTTTCGATTGTAGTCGGAGAACATAGGGGGTTGTAGCCTCCTTCTGGTTGTAGCCATAAAATAGGGGAGTTGGAGCTTCCTTCAGGTTGTAGCCCGAGAAACAAGGGGGTTGGAGCCTCCTTTTAGTTGCAGCTGGAAAACAAAGGAAGTTGGTGCTTCCAATGAATGTAATTCTTCAAGACATATAAGAAAAAGCATTATGTGGTTTTCTCCTGCTTTTGGTTTCCACATAAAACACTGGTGTACTGTGTATGTGCATGATTGTTCATTTGTTCATTGCTTATTTACTCTAGAGTTATTGGATGATAATGCTACATTGATATAACACTTGGATTATATGGTTAAAAAGGATTAAATTGCTCTATTACTGATTCACCCCCCCTCTCAGTAATCCAACACCAGCTAGTGGACATATTTGGAGGAACAAGCCTAGCTTGGGCTTTCATGGGGCTTGAATCCCACAGGTTGGATGCCAAGGGCCCACATGTTGGATCAAGAGACATGCTTTTGGAGGCCTAGGGACACCTTTGGAGGATCTTGACTAGCCCTTACATGCCAAACAATTTGCTTAGAAGAGGAAAAACGTCACCTTCTTGCAGCTTGGCGTCACACATGGGCTACGATGTGCTGGTGATGTGACACTTGGCACTTTGATGAGGAGTGCCAACTTGCTTTAGTGGAGAGAGGTCTTGGTGCCTTGGAAGGTGGATTTTGGAAGCCCAACGTCCCTTCTCCAATCTCAATGACTTGCAAAAGTGCCAAAACGTCACCGTCATAGGGTGACATCATGTTTAAGGTTTCTTTCATGTGAAAAAGTATGAATTATTTAATATTATTTTTGTAAAGGGGCAAGATTAGGGTTATTGACCCCTTATCTTGTGGTTTACCCTAAATTATGTGGACAAACTATGTTTTAGACATTTTGTATAAATAGAGATAAACTCTATTTCATTTGGATCATAGCTCTCCCATTGTGAGAAGCCTTCCTAGCTTAAATTTGCACCTTATTTGGGCAATCTCTTCTCTATTGTGCTCTTGTCTTGGTTTCTTCATGCTATTAGTGAAAGAAGTAGTGTGCTACCTCTCTTGGAGCTTATCTCTTGCATTTATGGTGGATTTTTCTTGGTAAGAGGAGGTGTATCTTATCATTTCTTGGACTAGGTAATGATTTATCTTTTCGATGCTTCATTTCTTGGTTACAAGTTTGATTTGTTGGATTTCTTGGGGAGTATAAGGATTTACAACCCCACCATTATCTATCATTTTTGTCTAGAAGTTATTTGTTGCACAAGGTTTTACCAGGAGAAGTAAAAGGGTTTACACTCTCCTAGTATCTCCTAATTAACATTGCTTGCCTTGAGGAGTAAAAGGGTTTACACCCCCAAGGAGATAGCTCTTGTTTGCTCTTCATTTATTTGAATCCATAACCCAATAGCTAATGGCACTAAAAATAATTGTATTGGAGAAACAAAATCTTGCATTGGTTAACATGAAAACTCGGGATTTTGAGATTGTCTAAATTGGAATTAACTCTATGCTTAATATGCTTGGTTGAGCCACTAGGGCATCACCTTTGGCTAAGTGCTTATTTTTCTTGTCATAACATTTCATCTACAACCATTAGGGATGTAGAAACCCTAACACAATTTCCTTGATAATTTACTATTCAACCATCTAAAGTTGCTAATAATTTACCCCTACAATCTACTAGGCTTAGCGCATCTTTTGGGTGGATTACTTGTGATTTTGGGTGGCTGATTTCTTGGATGAAACAACTTGTTTTCTATAGTCATAAGGCTGCTAATTATCATTGCAATACTTGTTTATGAAAGCCTTACATTCATGCTAAAGTCTTGCTCTTTCATTCATGAGCTAAACTAGTGTTTGCTAGCTTGTCTCTCGTTTATTTAACTAGACTTTTAACACTTTAATTGTATATCTTACTATCTTTTTGTTGCTGATATATATTATTTTTTACTGCTGCAATTAGGGACAATAATCTTAACTTGTTGGTCCACCTAACATATTACGTGCATATTTGGTTTTTCTTGTGTCTCGGGAAGGTACAATCACCCTTTGCAAGCACTCATACCTCTTGGAAACAATTTGCTACCACCAAGACTATTTCCCAAGCCCTTCAATGCTTAGTATTTTGACCTATAGGGGCTACACTTCCATCATCCCACTTTTCGTCTCATTTCCCCCTAGGGTCACTTAGGATTCAACCCTTGAGGTGATTATTTAATCTTTAAATTGACGGGAGTACTTGCCTAAGGTGAAAGAGGGTAGGTGTTCTCTTAGTTGTCTCCATTTTGCGGTTGGGTTAGGATTTTCCCAACCTACAACTCGTGCGATAAAATTTTGGTGTCATTGTCGGGGAGGATTTTGAATCCTCTTCCGAACCCTAATGACACTTTGGCAAGCTATCCCAAATCCTTTTCTCTAGCTTTCCTGGTGACTCCACCCGAACGACGTTCCCCTTCCACCCTTGATAAGTTTGTCCTAAATATCATCTGGTGACTCCATTATGGGACGTACCTGAAAGGGGCATTACCCAACCCCTAAAAAAACTTCCAAGAATCATAAGTCTTCACAAAATTGACCTAGTCCTCTGTCGTCTCACACTTCTCATGATTGTCCATCTACTTCTCTTAGCCCTCCATCCTCACCTACTACTTCCACACCTCCACCCTCATCTGTGCCCACTTCGCCAAGTGCTACATGGAACCTGTGGGTTAAAGATGCATACCAACCTTTAGACATGACAAATATCCATGCGTCTCCTCACAAACTCCCAAAATATTTCAAGGAGTGGCTCCCCAACTTTTCAGGAGAAGATCTCATTACAACCGAAGATTGTTTAGATGCCTTCCTCCACGCTTTGGAACCTTATGACCAACATGAAGATGTCTGGATGAGACTCTTCTCTTACACTCTTGTCGGAAAGGCTAAGGAATGGTATGATAGTATTCTTCCAGGAACAATCACAAATTGGGATCTCTTTCAAGAACTTTTTACCAAAACACTTGGAAAAAACAAATATTACTAGTCCCTTTATGATCAACTCTATAACTACACAAGAAATTCAGGAGAAAGTATGAGAGATTTCAATGATAGGTTCAATACCATCGTAAGGAACTTTCCTCAAGATTTCAAATCTTCCCAAGCTACCATCCTCAAGTCTTACATGTCAACCATGAGAGACCCCTGTGGAGTTTCAATTGGAAAGGGACGCCCTACAACTTTACTTGAAGTGCAAGAAAGGGTGTGTGAGATAGAAGAGAGCATAACCTTGTATCTCATGCAAGATGAGGACTATCTTGAAGAGACCTTTCAGATTAATCAAGTTGATGACTTTATCATACTGAACCCTCCCCGCGATATCAGGACATACTTGCAGAAAGAACGAGAGGAGGTCACTAAAAAATTTGTTGATTGCATGATGAGTTTATTGGGTAAATATAAGGAACCAACATCAAAAAATGCACCTCTCGCAAGAAATGAGGCTTTAAAGGTTGAAAGAAAACAAGGAACAAAGTAGGATGAAGAATTTTTTTGCAACATGTTCGAAAAGTCATGACAGAGCTACACAAAGAGGAAGGAATTGGTATAATCAAAAGTGAGGAGAAATCTCTTTCCCCAAACAATACCAAAAAGGAAGATTTTGTAAATCACATCAACATAACCCATCATGTTCTGGAGGAGGGGATTAAAAACACCTTCATTTTGAAAACATCCCTTTTCCTTAAGGAGGAAAAGAAGGAGGGATCTTGGGGCTTAGATTTTGATGGTGTGCACTCAAGCACAATCTCAGGTGCAAGAATAGTCTTGAGATTACCAGACAACAAGACTACCTTTTTCTTGTAGAAGATTGATTTTAACTGCACAAACAACATCACTGAGTACGAATCCCTTTTCCTGGGTGTGAATCTTTCCATTAATATGAACATCAAGTCCCTGCACATGAGAGGGTACTCTAACTTAATCATTTCACAAGTTGACAGGAAATTCACTACAAAAAACCCAAGGTTGAAACAATATAGATATGTCATCGGGGATGCCATGAAGAAGTTTGACAACTTTTCGATTGAAGCCATCCCTAGGGAAGAGAATCAATTGGCAGACAACCTTGTTGTTTCCACTTCCACCCTGCAATTTTTCAAGGAAATTGGTCTCTAAAAGGTGAAAGTAAATTATAGACCCTCACTACCAGATAACTTGGAACATCGACAGGTCTTTGATAATGAAAATCGAACTCTGTGTTTTCTCCAAAATGAAGGTGAATTCTCAGAAACCTGGATAAACCTACTTGCAGAAAAGGGGAATATTGAGATCATTTATTTAGCTAACGAACCCTTACCTAAAGGTCTCATCTCCTTATAAATATTTTTTGATCGAAATGACATGTATAAGGGGATGCCGTCAGGAAAAATCGATGACAAGATCATTGAATTCAATATTGGCACCGAAGAATCCCCAAAAACGATCAAGTTTGGAAAAGCAAAATGCCTTATGCAAGAGAGAAGTTGTTTTCCCTCATAAGAGAATTTAAGGATGTTTTCGCTTGGTCTTACAAAGATCTAAAGGCCTACCGAGAGGAAATCATACAACACGTTATTCCCCTTATCTAGGGTATGAAATAATTCAGACAAAAGCTCAGGTAGATGAACCCAAAAGTTTCCCCACGTGTCCAAAAGGAGTTGCAAAAGATGGTTGAGGTAGGAATAATTGAGCCTATCAGATATTCATATTGGGTGTCTAATCTAGTCATCCTCAGGAAAAATACTGACGAGATAAGGATATGCATTGATTTCATAAATTTAAAACAGGATTCACTTAAAGACAATTATCCTCTACCAAACATGGAGTATCTTTTGTAAAGGGTCACCGAAGCAGAAATGTTGTGCATGCTTGATGGATTCTTAGGATATAATCAAGTGTTGGTAAAGGAGGATGACCAACTAAAAACTGATTTCACCACCCCATGGGGAACTTATAAGTATTTGAGAATGCCCTTTGGAATAACCAACACATGGGCCACCTTAGATTATGCTTTTAGGGATTTGATCGGGAAACTTATAGAGATCTATCAGGATGATCTAACCTCTATCTCCAAAAGGAGGGAACAACACATCCAACACTTGAGAACAATTTTCCAGAGATGCAGGGAGTATGGAATTTCTCTCAACTGTAAGAAATCAATTTTTGGTGTTCACAAAGGCAAGTTTTTGGGTCATATTGTTTCTAAATATGGAATCACAATAGACCCTGCAAAGGTTAAATCCATCAAGAAGATCCCTCTCCCTAAAGACAAGAAAGACTTGTAATATTTCTTTAGCCAAATTAACTTCAAAAGGAGGTTCATTCTGAACTTCATCGAGATTGTTAAACCCCTTAATAGATTGTTAAAGAAGGACACCTGTTTCGAATGGGACAATGAAGGTAAGTTATCCTTCCAACGTATCAAGGAGGCAATAACTGTCGCACCAGTCCTGGTCAGTCCAAATTTTGCTAAGGATTTCATCATATTTTCTTTCGCTTCAAAGGACACCATTACAGGAGTTCTGTTGCAGAAAAAATGATCAAGGGGATGAACAATCGATTGCTTTCATGAACAAGAATCTTAGAGACTAGGAGTTGAATTACACCATTATGGAAAAACAACCTTACGCTCTGGTCAAGTCTCTCAAACATTTTCGAACTTATGTGGGATACAACAAAATCAAAGCCTTCATCCCTTACCCCGCTGTAAAGGAAGTTTTGTCACAACAAGATTGCCTTTGATCAAGGGGAAAATGGGTTTCACAGAAACATGAATATGATTTGGAGATAAAACCATCCAAGATAATCAAAGGGAAAGGATTGGCTAAGATGTTTAAAGAAAGCAATCAAGAAGCCATCGAGGTAGGAGAGAAGGAACAAATCAACATTATCGTAAGTGAAATTGAGAACAATGAGTGGCATTTAAACATCATTTATTACTTGAAGAACCTCACTTTTTCCATTCATTTGGTAGATCACAAGAGGAGAGCCTTATGGCTCAAAGCTATGAAGTAATTCTTAACAAAGGATGGTCTCGGGTGGAGGAACCCTGATGGGGTGATCCTTAGGTGTGTGAATAAAGAAGAAGTTGACAAGTTAATGGATGAGCTTCATTCAAGGTATTGTGGAGGCCATTTTTCAACTCGCACCATTTCCCATAAGATTTTAAGGGTAGGATATTATTGGCCCACTATTTTCTTTGACACACATCGATACGTCAGATCCTGTGAACCGTGTCAATTCTTCACTGGCAAGCAACGCCTCCCTGCCCTTCCCCTTAAGCTAGTCGTCACATAAGCATCATTTCAACAATGGGGATTGGATTTCATTTGCGAGTTCAAGGAAAACTCTAGTAATGGTTATCGATGGGTTTTAACCTGCCACTGACTACTTTACTAGATGGGTGGAATTTTTCCCTACAAACAATGCAACACAAGAGGTTGTGATGAAGTTCCTTGAGGAAACTATTATCACTAGATTCGGTGTTCCTGCCAAAATAACCATGGATAATGCCAAAGATTTTAGCTCGATGGCACTCAATGAGTTTTGTTTTAAGTATGGTATCATTTTATCACATTCCTCAAATTATTATCCTCAAGGAAACAGATTAGCGGAATCCAACAACAAAAGCATCATGAATATTGTGAAGAAAGTTATTGGGGAAAACAAGAAAAGTTGGGATAGAAAAATTAAGTATGCCTTGTGGGCAGACCGCAAAACTACGAATACCTCCATCGAGAAAATCCCTTTTGAGTTAGTCTATGGGTTAGAGGCACACTTACCTATAAACCTCAAGATTCCAACACTACAAATAGCCCAACAATTTGCTACAGATAAATAAGCATTGCAAGGGAAAATTGATCAACTCATGGAATTAGATGAAACTCGAAGAATGGACTTTGATCAAATGACAAATAATCAAGAAAGGGTGAAAGGGAGTTTTGATCACAAGGCGACGCAAAGATATTTCAAGAAAGGGGACCGGGTCTTAATGTGGGACAAGAGGAGAGAAAAACCTGGAATGCATCCAAATTTTGACAGTCTTTGGTTGGGGCCCTACAAAATAGAGGAAATATTTGGCCTAGACTCTTTTTACTTGTTCATAACAAAAGGGAGGAAGATGCCACTACCGGTGAATGGATCTCTCCTCAAACATTATTACCCAAGTGACACTTCACTTCTTTAGGGCCCATGCCCTAGGTAAGTAGGTAGGTCATCTTGATTTCCTTGCATTTGCATCTTGATTGCTCATATTAGTTTAGATGCATTTCATATTTCATTTTTCTCTATTTGCATATCGATTTTATGTTTAGTTTAGAAATATTTGAAAAAATGCTAAAATTTTATTTTCTATACTAGTTTCATTTTTGGTTTTGATGTATATGGACGAAGGGTGATAGAACCACCCTAGATTTTACAGTGTTTTGTTTCAATGTAGGCACAGGTCTACCAGAAGATGTTGCAGTTCTCATGCACTCTACTGTGAGCACATGTCCCCAAGTAGGATGCAGATGTTATCCCCAACTCCTAGGGATAACTAAGGAGATGATGTCTCGAGGCCCTCAGGTTGCAGACATGGAGTACTGAGAGACAATTTGAACAACAATTTCCACTTGCATGGATGGAGACCCACCTCACCACCACAACTCTAGGTTGATCACGACGATATCCACCACATCAAATGGCCTCCAGAAGACATTGGGTCTTGCTCCATGAGGTACAAGTCAGGTATTATGGTGAGTTTCATTTCAATATTTGAGGCATTTGAGTTTGTTGCGTCTATTACTACTTTTGATTATGTGACATTTGCTTGGACATTATGCTCTTGTCCCTATTTCACCTTGGCGGTTGACATTCCACCCTAGTAAGTGGGTCACCCTTAGGGACATGTATGCTACTGGGAGGTCCTTTTGATGAGTCATCATGCCATTCCCAACCATACTTGTCACTTTCCACACTTCATCCCCTTGTCTCCTCACCTTTTGAGTTTTTCGAGTGTATTGACCCAAGAAGGGGTTATCCCTCACTTTATGGGAATAAGGGGTTAAAGGCCTAGAGGCTTGTGGATGGAAAAGGACAAAATCCAAACCATTAACCTTCTAGATTCTCACCTAGTTATCCGAGGACAATGAAATGTCTCTCATAAAAGACTAATGGGACTTGTAAAAGAATGACTAATAGCAAAATGCCAACCAGGGAGGAGCATGTGGGCACTGTTTTTATTTCTTAGGTAGAATCCCCACACATGTTTCCAAATTGGGGAAGCATGATGTGACCAGGGTAGAGTCAAGGTGGGAACAATTTTTCATGCTTAGGTAGAAGCCCCACCTTAGCTTCAACCTGGAAGCATCCTAAAAAGAATAAAAGGCAAGAAATGGGCTTGAAAAAAGGTTGCATTGAAAAGAAGGTGCAACACACCCTCTACAAAGGAAACCATAAGTGAGATACTACAACCCCTTGTATGTCATGAACCCCATGCCCAAAATACTTTTCCCCATCCATGACACAACACCCACATGACTTAGAAGAAGGCCCCCTCAGGTAACACCCTAAAACTTGAAGAACAATTCACCTAATAGGTCGTTTTGTCAACCTTCCCATACCTAAACTTGGCAAATTGCATATAGTCTTTGAGAATTAGTTTATTTTGATGAGGTAGTTTGGATGTACTTGTTGAAAAATCTGAACTTAACACTTAGTTAAATCTTGGTTTCAATCTCCAATATACCAAGGACTGTAATACAGTAAGAAACACTAACATTCAACAACAACATACGAGAAGAAACACATTAACTAAGCCATCAACAACGGAATAACAATGAATAGTAGACAAATTCACACATTTGGCACAAAAATTTGGACAATGCCACTTGAAGAATACTTAGGAAAAGATGACAGATTTAAGGAGAAAATTTTCTTATTCAGCTTTAGGGAAAAATATCCAAGTTACAACAGCCTTGAAAACAACATTTAAATAATGTACTTATCTCTCTTCTAACAAGAAACCCTCCTAGAATTTCAAAACAAATTGTGTCTTGGAAATTGTGCCATGGCTATACGACATGTATGGCCTAGTACACTCAGATACAACACCAAACTATCTAGAAAATCGTGCCAGAAAATTATAGCATAGTCATGCCCCTTGCAAAACAATCTAAAATCAACAAAGACACCTAGAATTTTGTCCCATCCAGCTGATAAAACAACCCTCAATTTATGTGTCCTTTCCTTTGTTGTACAACCAACAATCTCTGTTGTATGACCTCCACAAGTAGTTGCAACAAAGACAACAATAAATGAAATATTCTACCTTGGAATGCAAACTTATCCCTCACCTAGGGATGCTTGCCAACTCCCTATGCTGTGATTCTTTCCCTCAAAGCAAGAAATTTCTCTCTCGAACAATGTGACCCTTCACATTCCCTCCAAGCTCTCCTCAAGATGTGCACCCCTCTCTCCCTCATGAGATGCCTTTATCTAATTTCAAAGTGTAACTCCTCTAACCCTTTGTCTGCCTTGAGTGACTCTTCACTTTGCCTTTAGATCAAAGGTCATGACTTAATCATTCATCGAGGTCACTTAAGTCACTAAAGTGACCCACAACCTCATAAAGTCACTTTTACACTTTAAAAATAAAAGACCCAACTTTATAAAATCACTTTATAAAGTTACTTTATAAAAACACATTATAAAGTCACTAGGGAGAAAATGTGCTTGGTCACTTCCGCACACTGGACACCGCCTATACAGAAGTACATCCTAGCTACCAAATCTAACACTCCCTCTTAGAGAGAGAGGTACTTCTGGTATCTCCACTAGAATTCGTCTCCAACTCATCAACTTCCAGAGTTGCTCCCTCTGTACTAGAAGCCTCTGCTCCCCCTAAACAGAAAGCCACTACTCCCACTGCACTGGAAGCCTCTGTTGCTATCTCTATTGATCCATGAACTGAAGACATGCTCCTACGAGACCACCCACTCTCCTGAGCATCCATCTATGTCCACTCATTCCTTTTGAGTCCTTTGAGAGTCCCGAAATAGGACTGCGTCCCCAGTATCAAATCTCTCTCATGCAACCTGCCCACTGTCCAACATAGAATCTAAATCCATAAATCCACTCTACCCAACCACAGGTTGTCCCAATACCCTCCCTGATGTCAAGCCTCACTGATGCATCCTAGGTATCTGCTACCTTTGAACGTATGAGCACATGTGCACCCTCGAACATAACTGCATACCCCATGTCCTCCAAGGCCGATACTGAGAGCAACTTCAACCTTGGGACATATATCACTCCTGCCACCTCCAGATATCCTCCTTACTCTAGATGGAATCTGACACATCACACACCTTTCACTGCATGCATGGTGCGCGCCCCACTCTTCACATGGCAGTCTAATGTTGTCTCTGAAACATTGAGGAACATCAACCTCATTCCCGTTATATGGCGAGATGATCCATTATCCACAAACCACACTTTAATGTCCTCGAACACAAGACCACACTGCCTAAGGGACCAATCATTAGAGAAAATTCTCTCATATTTCTCTGCAAACTCAACAACCTCAGTAGATCCTGACACCTCTAGTTCTAACTTCTTCTTCTTCTTGTTCGGATACTGATCTAGAATGGATCCAGGAACCAAAATGGGTCTAGGAAGGCCTAAAAATCAAAGTGCTCAGAATGGATTCAAAACGGATGTGTTTGTAGGCCTCATCGATATGAACCCAACATAACTTGAACGGGCTCAAATAGATGTTGTATGCGAAAGATATCACGATCTGTTTGTTTTTCCAAACAAGCAAAATTTTGCTGTGTGTACAGTCCGTACAGCGCTGACGTGGCAGCTGACCGTACAGTCCGTATTAGTGACATGGCAGTGGTGCGTTGGCATGCTGACTGCACAGTTGATGGATGACAGGTGGACGAGTCATTTTATGACACGTGGCATGTCTGTATAGATGAGTTGGCATGGGCTGACGTGGAAAGGTCTGTACAGTCGTACGACACATGGCAGCTGACTGGACTGGCAGGCTGACATGGATAGGTGCAGACGTGGTCGAATCACATGTCGACACATGGCGTATATGTGGGCGATGTAATGGTTCCACGTGGCCCAGTCATGGGCTACCATGTGGCACCTCTCCATTGGTTGCAGTGGTAAAATGGTATGGACTCCATCGGAGTTGAACTTGTGACCTCCGGTCCGGGTGGAGAGACTTGGCAGGGCCGGGATACCAACCTGCCCACTTTGTTTCTTATTTACTATAGCCGCAATGTAATATTTAAGCTTGGTGGAGGTTTAATTGGGTGGACTAAAGGGTTGGGGCCTAGCCCCAACCCCCGACACACACCATACGACCATTACCATATGACCTAAAACCCTGCTCTATATGTTGGCGCACGTGGATGTTAGCCCCAGTGTTCAGCCCCGAGCATTTCACATGACCTCTACGATATGACCCTTTGCTCTATATATTGACGTACATATGTGTGGGGTTAGCATCGATCGGTCGGGCTAGCCCACCGACCAAGGCGCGTGACCAGCGCTAGAAACCAAGGGCTAAAATTGCAGAGGGGCGCATGGAGGTATTAGCCATGGCCACATGGGCCAAGCCACAGGACCAGGGGCCGACGGTTAAGGGGGCTAGAGCGCTAGCACCAGACCAGGGTCACATGGATGGCGCCCATATGACCAGGGGCTCATAAAGAGGGGGCTACGCCCAATATTTTTCAATTTGTGGGTTTTTCAACTATATATTAATATTTTTATGGTTATTTCAGCCTGTTTTGAGATATCTTGGCCATTATTGGAGGATCTGCAGCCCTTTTTGAGGCTAGATCTTGGGGGGAAGTGGGGAGTTTGTTGACAACTTCAAGCCTATATAAACCAGAGGTTCTTGGAAGCATTGAGGAGGTTCAAAATAGGAAAATGATGAAGAATTGAAAGGCCAAAGCCATTTTTATGTAGGGAAGCCATTTAGGAGAGCAACTTTGCGGGCCATTTCTGGGAGCTTTGTTCATCCATTTTCAGTGCCGTCAGTTGTGTTGGATTCTTGAGATCTAGAAGAACACAACCAGATCAGTTTGTAATCCATTTGGAAATTTTATGATGTATTTGTGAAGCTTTTAACAGAAATAAGACAGTCTCACCCACTGAGACAAAGGCCCGGAGACGTAGGCGATATTGCCGAACTATGTTATCAACTTTTGATGATATGGTTTGATGATCCTTGTGATTATTTATAGATCTTTATATGTTATTATGGCTGCCATGTTTCATCATTAATTCTTCCTCTTTCATCAATTTATTAAATGGTTAATGAACTCATGTTTTAAAACGCAACCATAGTCTTTAAAAGATCTTTTCGGATCAAGTGGTATCAGAGTTAGTTGAAGGTTGGTTTTTGAGTTTGCATGATTACCAAGGAAAAGTTGAATCGTGGTGAAGGCGAGCTTGTTGAAGAGGATTTTGAGATTGAATCGAGAAAGAAAACTTCTCAAAGTGAGAAGATGGCATCATAAGAAGGACTTTCTCATGAGGAGAAAGAGTTTCGAAAGAACTTTTTCGCCATGTCGGAGATGATGAAGGTTTTATATGAGGATTACTTGGAACAGAAGAGACCGATTCTAGGTGAATCTTCAAAGGTAAAAAGTGAAGAAGGAGGAGATCCTCCTAAAACTCTTCCTTCACCTCCTTCTTCTCCATCAACTTCTTCAAGTTCAAGTTCCAAATCCACTGCAAGAAAACATTCCCATAAACATAAAAATGATATGCCTTTACTTAAGCTTGATGTGACGTTTGAATTACCCATGTATGATGGTGAAGTCAATGTAGAGAGGCTTGATAACTGGGTCAGACAGATGGAGGTTTATTCCAGTGTGCAACAAATCAAAGATGAGGCAACTCAAATCAAATTGGCATCGCTTTGACTTACAGGCACAACACTCATCTGGTGGAAAAGCAAGTTGCAAAAGGGCACACAACAAGTGGGTAATGTATTTACATCATGGCAAGTTTTTATTTCGGCACTTAGAAAGCAATTTTATCCTTTGGGTTATAAAGAGAAGGCTTTAATTGAATGGCATGGTCTTAGACTAAGAAAGGGACAAACAATGCAAGAATACACAGATGGATTTTGTAAGATGACATTAATGTTAGACATTCCATTACATACCCAAGAAACTCTTATGAAGTATATAGGAGGTTTACTTGCACATATTCGTAACATTGTATTTATGTTTGGACCTACTAATATTGATGAGGTTTTAGTTCAAGCAACATACATTGAGGCAGGGAAAACAAGAGTTGGTGTATCAGGGGAATCGTCTTTGAGAAAAGAGGTGAAAAGGAAGTGGAATGGAAATAAAGCAAATTCAACGACAAAAAAGGAAGGGAAGCTCTCCTGCAAACATTGCAAGAAAGAAGGGCATGATGATGACCATTGCATCCCGAGAAGAGATCGAAATAGTTCAAAGAGAGGAAAGGGAGGAAAACAATTGCAACAACATCATGACCAATAGACTTGGGATCAGATTCGGGTGATGAATCTAAATTCACAGCAGTTGGTTTGACAGGTAAAATTAGTGATGGATTTGATTTTAGAAGTAAATTGTTTCACATAAGGGTCATAATGAGACATACTAAGGTCAACACATTGATAGATAGTGGATCTCAATCTAACTTGATTTCAGAGGAAGTGGTTAAACAATTGGGATTAAACACTCAGATGCATCATAAGCCTTACTCACTTAAATGGATAAACAACAACCATAAATTGCACATAACAAAGAAATGCACTTTAAAGTTTGCAATTTTGTAACAACCCTAAGTAATTAATCAATTGTCATGATTTAAAAAAAAAATTGTTTAATGTATATTAGTTAATTAATTAATTAATTAATTTCATGATTAAATATTTGGTTAATGAATTTGAGTTTAATAAATTTTAATTTATTAAATGGAGACTTAATGTATCGAATGATGGAACCATTAAAGAGAAAGGGGATAAGGTGGTTGGCATTGAATGGAGGGATAAGGTGGGTGAGTCTTAAAGAAAGGGAGAAGGCGGTGAATGAGAGAGGGGGAAAAGGAGGATAAGGGGAGGGAAAAACATGGGAGAATGGACTTTTGGATTTTTGGGAGAGAGCATCATTTTGAGAGAGGAGAGGACTGTATTGCTGGTTTGGGGATGGAGTAGCTTGCTGGAGGATAGTATTGGTTTTTGCTTGAGTAACTTGTTGGAGTTTGGGGGACTGAGATAGGGGGCACCTGTTGCTTGGAGTTTTGGGCTCGAGGGCCAGGAATCCTTACAGAATCATGGAGCTAGGGAACCAGAGAGGCTCTGTTCCTAGCTGGTTGGGAGGTTAGTCGGTTTTGGGCAGAGCATCAGGCAAAGTTGGAGAACAGTAGTAGCATCAGTTAGAGGTATGTATTTTCATTAATATGTTGAATATGTGGTTTATTAACATGCTTTTGAATATGATGAATATGTGGTTTGTTATGATGCTGAATATGTGGTTTATTATGATGTTGAATATGTGGTTTATTATGATGAATAATGAATGGTTAAAAAGTTGGGATAGTATTTCTCTATTTTAATTTATGTTTTATAAGGATCTGTTGGAAGAGACCTTACAAATTTCATCTAAGTTTGTGGATGAGGTAACATGTGATGTGGTGCCACTCGATGAATGTGGAATGGTATTAGGCAGTCCTTATTTGTATGATCACAAATAAATCTTCTACAGGAATCAAATCAATATCACTTAATCAAAGCAGGCAAAGAATATGTTGTACATGCTCATCACTTAAAAGAAAATCAATCTCTTCAAACAATGGAACAATTAAGGAAGGCAGATCATGCAAGAAACACACCTATAATTGTGCCAAATCGAGTAATTGATCTTAAGCAAGAACATGAGATGATTGCAGAATGGAAGTTCAATCATACATTG
Organism: Picea engelmannii; assembly: GCA_009831015.1. NCBI lineage: Eukaryota > Viridiplantae > Streptophyta > Pinopsida > Pinales > Pinaceae > Picea > Picea engelmannii. The sequence goes on along the minus strand of ML835319.1, from coordinate 48,244 downwards.
CTTCAAGATAAGCTAATATCGTGCAAGTATTACAAACATATTAGCTCATTTATAGTCATATTTTTGATGTTATCATTAGTAATGTGTTCAACATGGATGATAGTGGCTTTAGTAAGATGTGACAGAGTACAAATGGCTAACAATATGTTGTTAGTTATCATGGTTGTTTTACATTTGATCTTTATGAGATAGGTGCACAGGACAGAGTTTAAAGACAGAGAACAAGTGGGGTAGCCTATCCCACACTTTATGACTGGTTAGTATCCTTTTGGAGGACCAGAAGGTCTTAGTGGGGAGGTGTGATCCATAATGGATCTAGGAACCAAAATGGGTCCAAGAAGGCCTAAAAATCAAAGTGCTCAGAATGGCTTCAAAATGGACGTGTGTGTAGGCCTTGTCGATACTAACCCAATGCAACTTGAACGGGATCAAACGAATGTCGTATGCAAAATATATCGCGATCTGTCCATTTTTCCAAACATGCAAAATTTTGTTGACTGTAAACTCCATACAATGCTGACGTGGAAGCTAACCGTACGACCGTACAGGTGACATGGCAGTGGTGCGTTGGCATGTTGACTAGGAAGTTGAAGGATGACAGGTGGACGAGTCATTTTGGTGACATGTGGCACCACTGTAAGGGTGACACGTGGCACGTCTGTACATATGAGTTGGCATGGGTTGACGTGGCAAGGTCCGTACAAATGTACGACACGTGGCAGCTGATTGGATTGGCAGGCTGACATGGGTAGGTGCAGATGTGGACAAATCACATGTGGACATGTGGCGTATATGTGGGCGAATGTAATGGTGCCATGTGGCCCATTCATGGGATGCCACGTGGCACCCCTCAGTTGGTTGCAGACATAAAATGGTATGGACTCCACCGGAGTCGAACCCGTGACCTCTGGTCTGGGCGGAGAGACTTGGAAGGGCTGGGATACCAGCCCGCCCACTTTGTTTCTTATTTACTATAGCCGCAATGTAATATTTAAGCTTGGTGGAGGTTTATTCGGGTGGACTAAAGGGATGGGGCCTAGCCCCAGCCCCCGACACACACCATACGATCAATACCATATGACCTACAACCCTGCTCCATACGTTGGCATGCATGGATGTTAGCCCCAGTGTTCAGCCCTGGGCATTTCACATGACCTCTATGATATGACCTTTTGCTCTATATATTGGCGCACAAATGTGTGGGGTCAACGCCGATCGATCGGGCTAGCCCGCCGACCAAGGCGCGTGACCAACGCTAGAAACCAGGGGCTAAAACTACAGAGGGGCACGTGGAGGTATAAGCCATGGCCACATGGGCCAAGCCACAGGACCAAGGGCCGACGGTTAGGGGGCCAGTGCGCTAGTACCAAACCAGGGCCACATGGAGGGCGCCCAAATGACCAGGGGCTCGGACAGAGGGGGTTGCACCCAATATTTTCCAATTTGTGGGTTTTTCAACTATATATTAAGATTTTTATGGTTATTTTATCCTGTTTTGAGAGATCTTGGCCATTATTGGAGGATCTGGAGCCCTTTTTGAGGATAGATCTTGGGGGGAAGTTGGGATTTTGTTGCCAACTTCAAGCCTAAATAAACCAGATGTTCTTGGTAGCCTTGAGGAGGTTCAGAACAGGAAAATGCTGAATAATTGAAAGGCCAAAGCCATTTCTATGCAGGGAAGCCATTGAGGAGAGCAAATTTGCGGGCCATTTTTGGGAGCTTTGTTCATCCGTTTTCATTGCCGTCAGTTGTGTTGGATTCTTGAGATCTAGAAGAACATAGCCATATTAGTTTGTAATCCATTTGGCACTTTTATGATGTATTTTTGAAGCTTTGAACAGAAATAATAAAGACTCACCCACTGAGACAAAGGCCCGGAGACGTAAGCGATATTGCCGAACTCCGTTATCAAATTTTGTTGTTATGGTTTGCTGATCTTTGTGCTTATTTCCAAATATGTATATGTTATTATGGCTGCCATGTTTCATCATTAATTATTCCTCTTTCATCAATTTCTTAAATGGTTAATGAACTCATGTTTTAAAACTCAACCATAATCTTGAAAAGATCTTTTCGGATTAGACACTGACTAGGGTAGTGGCTAGTCTTGTGACATGCAAAGCATCTCACTTTACTCATGTCTTATTATTCTCATTGCAAATTCCCACAAGAGAAATGTTCTTTTTGTCTGCACCTTCCACTGCCCTCTCTTGAGACCCCTCCCAGATCTCCTCTTGTGTAAAGTCATCCCACAATCTGCTCCAGTAAGGGAGCTTTTCTCTCCCCACTACACACTTCATGAAAACCTCCCACTCCTTGGTGAAGCTTATGAGGGATATACACACCAACTCAGATTTTTGGCTTCTTTCACTTCATGAACATCTAGAGCTATGGGATCTGATGCAGGCACTGACACAATGGTATTCACAAAAGACCAAAACTATTTCTCCTTGAGAACACTTATGATTCTCACCTTCCACTTGAAGAATACTTAGGAAAAGACGACAGATTTAAGGCGAAAAGTTTTTTATTCAACTTTAGGGAAAAATATCAGAGTTACAATAGCCTTGAAAAGAACATTTAAATGCTGTACTTATCTCTCTTCCAGCAAGAAACCCTCCTAGAAATTCAAAACATAATTTTTTCTTGGAAATTGTGCCATGGTTGTATGACCTGTATGGCCCAGTAAAATCAACTACACCACCGAAAATACCTAGGAAATCTTGCCAAAAAATTATAGCACAGTCATGTCCCTTGTAGAACAATCTAAACTCAACAAAGACACCTAGAAAATCATGCCAACCAACTGATAAAACAACACTTGATTTTTGTGCCCTTTCCTTTGTTGTATGACCAACAATATTTGTTGTACGACCTCCACCTGTAGTTGCAGTATAGACAACAATAAATACAGTCTTCTACCTTGGAATGTGTTCCTATCCCTCACTTAGGGATGCATGCCAACTCCCTCTGTTTTGAATCTTTCCCTCCAAGAAAGAAATTTCTCTCTTTGACAATGTGACCCGTCACATTCCCTCCAAGCTCTCCTCAAGATGTGCACCCCTCTCTACCTCATGAATTTTGTTTATATAATTTCAAAATGTAACTCCTCTAACCCTTGTCTTCCCTTAAGTGACTCTTCACTTTGCCTTGAGATCAACGGTCATGAATTAATCATTCATTGAGGTCACTTAAGTCACTAAAGTGACCCACAACCTCATAATGTCACTTTTACACTTTAAAAATAAAAGACCTAGCTTTATAAAATCCCTTTATAAAGTTACTTTATAAAAGCACAATATAAATTCACTAGGGAGAAAACGTGCTTGGTCACTTCCGCATGCTGGGTGTTGCCTATGAAGAAGTACCTCCGAGCTACCAAATCTAATAGTACTTGCTTAGATGGCTCTTTTATTAATTTGATTTACTCATCATGATGCTTTGACTTGATATCCTTGTAGGGCGTATCCATTTGTCTTTGCAGGACCCAACTGGTGGAAAGATTTGGAGGAACAAGCCTAGCTTGGGATACCATGGGGCTTGAAGCCCACAGGTTGGATGCCAAGGGCCCACATGTCGGATCATGGAGACATGCTTTTGGAGGCGTAGAGGACACCTTGGAGGATCTTGCCCAACCCTTACATGCCAAATGATTTTCTTAGAAGAGGCAAAATGTCACCTTCTTGCAGCTTGACGTCACACATGGGCTAGGATGTGGTGGTGATGTGACACTTAGCACCTTGATTTAATGGAGAGAGGTTCTAGTGCCTTGGAAGATGGATTTTGCAAGCCCAACATCCATTTTCCAGTCTCAACGACTTACAAAAGTGCCAAAACGTCACCCTAAGAGGGTGACATCATGTTTTAGGGTTTCTTTCATGTGCAAAAGTATGAATTATTTAATATTATTTTTGTAAAGGGGAAAGATTAGGGTTTTTGACCCCTTATCTCGTGGTTTACCCTAAATTATGTGGAAAAACTCGTTTTAAGACATTAAATGTATAAATAGAGACCAAGTCTATTTCATTTGAATCATAGCTCTCCCATTCCGAGAAGCCTTCCTAGCTAAAATTTGTGCCCTCTTTGGGAAATCTCTTTTCTCTTGTGCTCTTGTCTTGGTTTCTTCATGCTATTGGTGGAAGAAGTAGTGCACTACCTCTCTTTGAGATTTTCTCTTGCATTTATGGTGAATTTGTCATGGTAAGAGGAGGTTTATCTTATCATATCTTGGACTAGGTAAGGATTTATCTTGTTGACGCTTCATTGCTTGTTACAAGTTTTATTTGATAGATTTCTTAGGGAGTATAAGGATTTACAACCCCACCATTATGTATCAGTTTTTTCTAGAAGCCATTTGTTGCACAAGGATTTACTAGGAGAAGTAAAAGGGTTTACACCCTCCTAGTATCTCCGAGTTATCATTGCTTGCCTTGAGGAGTAAAAGGATTTATATCCCCAGGGAGATAACTCTCGTTAGCTCTTCATTTATTTGAGTTCATAACCCAATAGCTAAAGGAACTAAAAATAATTGCATTGGAGAAATAGAATCTTGCATTGGTTAATGTGAAAACTCGAGATTTTGAGATTGTCTAAATTGGAATCAACTTTATGCTTAATATGCTTGTTTGAGCCACTGGGGTGTCAACTTTGGCTAATTTCTTCTTTCTATTGTCATAAAATTTCATCTACAACCATTAGGGTTGCAGAAACCCTAACACAATTTCCTTAATAACTCGCTATTCAACCATCTAAAATTGGTAATAATTTACCCCTACTATCTACTAGGCCTAGTGCATATTTTGGGTGGTTGATTTCTTGGTTGCAACAACTTATTTGTGACAACCATAAGGATGATAATTATCACTGCAATACTTATTTATGACAGCCTTATATTCATGCTAAAGTCTTGCTCTTTCATTCTTGAGCTAAACTAGTGTTTGCTAGCTTGTCTCTTGTTTATTTAACTAGACTTTTAGCACTTTATTTGCAGCTCTTACTATCTTTTTATTACTGATATATATATTATTGTTTACTATTGCAATTATGGACAAAAATATTAACTTGTTGGTCCACCTAACATATTACATGCATATTTGGCTTTTCTTGTGTCTCAGGAAGGTACAATCACCCTTTGCAGGTATTCATACCTCTTAGAAACCATTGGCTACCACCAAGACTCTTTCCCAAGCCCTTCCACACTTATTATCTTGACCTATAGGGGCTACGCTTCCATCATCCCACTTTTCATCTCATTTCTCCCTAGGGTCACCCGAGATTCCCCCCTTGAGGTGATTATTTCATCTCTAAAGTGATGGGAGTACCTACCTAAGGTGACAGTGGGTAGGTGTTCTCTTAGTTGTCGCCATTTTGTGGTTGGGTCGATATTTTACCAACTTACAACTCGTGCGATAACAGACCCTACTTTGGTGAGTTGAACCTTAGAATAAGAGAGACAAAGAACGAGTGTCCTTGAGCAAACTATGGTGATTCTCTTGTAGCGTGTGGACACTTTGGAGCATGAATTCAAGCAGCTCAGAGCCATAGCAATGCCCCAACAATCTAATTCAGGTTCAAACATTCATCTTGTTGCAAACCCTCAGATAAAGAATACAGAAGGGACATAGGGAGACCGAGAAATGGTTCCAATGGATATCGAAGATAATGAACCCAACCATGGTGAATTCTAGGAAACACTCGAAAAAAAATATGTTGTTTAAAATATGTGTTTTCAATACATCTTTTTGCTTGGTCAATTTGTCAAAGTATATAGCAACAAGTCTGCTCAAATGTACAAGAAAGTGTCTAGTATTTTTTATGCTGAATCCATTTTTACAATAAAAAATGCAAATTCAACAATAAAAATTTACAATTTTAACATTTAATTTATAATTGGATTCTCGCGATGATTACCAAAAAAAAACCCAAATTATAGAACATTTAAACTTCTCTTAAAAAAAAAACACATAAAAACTCAAGCATGTAACTCATGCAAAATATCTCATCTCAACTTTGGAGAGGTGCAATATAAAAAAAATGATATAAAGATGATTAAGTTGTCACCCTTGAATGTCCTTCTAAAAAGATTAAAAGGAAATATCTCATCTTGTGTCACCCTTAAAAGGGTGTGTTATAGAAAATAATATAAAGTTGACTAAGTAATCACCTAGAATGTCCTTATGAAGGGATTAATAGGAAATATAAATCATATAATTTAAACATGACAGGGATCAACCCTTATTGCAATCAAGACAATGTAATGCGATTATCATTATTTGAGTCTCCACCACCAAACTATCAACCAATCAAGACAATGTAATGCAATTAGCATTATTTGAGTCTCCACCACCAAAATATCAACCAATCAAGTCAATGTAATGTAATTAGTATTATTTGAGTCTCCACCAACAACATATCAATCAATAAGATGGATAAAATTTAAAAGATTAAAAAAAGGAGCATGGAAAATCATAAAGACCGAATTTATAAAAAGTTTTCCCACCAATAAGTCAAATGAACCAAATTGAAATTTAGCATTACCTAAGCAAGACTTGCAATTAGATATTTACACTAAAACAATAATTAAATATTAATCTTAATTGATTAAAATCATAAATTTAAAATTATATATATATTATGTCCAAATTAAATAAAAAAATTACTTTAAATTTAAGTTTAAAAAAAAATTAAACTAAATATTAATAATGTTATTCAAGAGAATTTGAATTCTTTAAAACATAACTAAATTTTAATAATGTTATTCAAGAGAATTTGAATTCTTTAAAACATGGAAGTGAAGTGTGATAAAAAACAACAAAATCCTTATAATTTTCAATAAATTTATGAATGAGAGGACAAATAATTGAAATTTGTTACAACATGGAGGTGTGATAAAAAACAACAATGACAAAATCTTTATAATTTTTAATAAACTTATAAATGAAAAAGACAATTAAAAACATGGTGTGATAAAAAATAACAATGACAAAATCTTTATAATTTTTAATAAATTTATATATGAGAAAACAATTAAAAGTTGAAATTCTTTATAACATGAAGGTGATAAAAAAACAACCATGATAAAATCTTTATAATTTTCAATAAATTTATAAATGAGAAGAGAATTAATCAAGTAGAAGATAAAATGCTTTACAACATAAAGGTGTGATAAAAATCAGCAATGACAAAATCTTTATAATTTTCAATAAATTTATGAATGAGATAACAAATAATCAAGTAGAAGTTGAAACCTTATTAAAAAGCATAAAAATTTATATAAAACTTTTATTGTAATAGGGTGAAAGCTTTTGAGCACACTTATACTGAGAGGGGGTGAATCAATATAATGATATCTTTTTCTTTTTAATATTCATAAACCATAATGATATCTTTTTCTTTTTAATATTCATAAACTATAATGATGCAATCACATAAACCTAACAACCAAAAGACACAATATTTAGCATGGAAACTCTTTTGAGAGAAAACCACAAAAACTTCTTTTTATTAATTTGTAGGCACCAACCTATGGTTACAAATGTTTGTAGGAACCAACCTACTGGAGACACCAATCCCCATTGTTGTTTGTAGGCACCGATCTACAAGAGACATTGATCCCCTCTGTTGTTTGTAGGCACCAACCTACATGAGACATTGATCCCCTTTGCTTTTTGTAGCCATTGACCTACACGAGAAACCAATCTCCTTTGTTGTTTGTAGGAACCAACCTACATGAGACATTGATCCCCTTTGTTGTTTATAGACACCGACCTACAAAAGACACTGATCCCCTTTACTTTTGCCAGATCACTCACTCATTTTTCTTTCACCAAATCTGCAATGTGCTCACTACTTTTGCTTTCACCAGATCTGCTATGTGCTTACTACTTCTGCTTTCGCTCTGCCTTCACCAGATCTTCTTTCTTTTTCTTCTACTTTTGTCTTAGATATGCCTTTACAAGTATTGCTTGCAAGAACGCCATATCTATTTGCTAGAATACCAGATCTGATCGTCGCTAATATTTAATCATCGCTCCTTGAATGATATTCAATCGTCCTTCCTCAAATGGTATGCATAAGAATATTATATTTTCACCCACACACTTTTTTTCTCATAACCCTCTTCTCCATTTATACTTTACCGTAAGCTTTACATGAAAAGTCATGTTGATTTGAAAAGTCATGAATTTTATTAAATAATAATTAATTTCCCCCATTTTTATTTTTAATTCACTTTTTAACATATCATGGATAAAATACCACCATGGTTTTTAAATCCATGTGCAAATACCATGTGCACTTTCACTTTTACCCTTTTTTAATCCATTTTCATGTTTACTCCACTTGTGTAAACTCTACTTTCACTTCTACCTTTTTTTTAAATCAACTTTCATGTTTACTCCAGTTTTAGGTAAACTCCACTTCCACTTAACTTTTTCACTTTTATATTTATTAAAGTCACATTTATATTTGAATACTTACTTATCTTTGACATCAATGAAAATATTTTATTCAACAATCTCCCCCTTTGTCATTGATGGCAACCCTGTACTCAAAAACATGTAATCCTCCAGAAATAGAAAGAATTCTCCACTGTCTACAATCCTCCCCCCATCTGTAATTCTCCTCCCCATGTTTGCAACTCTTCCCCTATCTATAATTCTTCTCCTTTGACATCAATGGAAAAGGTATGCTCCTCTTGAGCTGTGCTTCTTTGGTGACAAGATGAGAGGGATATAAATCTCAGCTTATGTCTGAGATATTCAAATGTTTCTCTGGGAAGGGGTTTGGTGAAAGTATCTGCAACTTGTTCCTTGGTGGCAATGTATTCTATCTTGAAACTTAGTTCAACTACCTATTCTTCTTAGAAAGTGGTAATTGATGGGAATATGCTTCGTCTTTTTTTGCATAGTTCCACTTTTTGTGTTGCTCCCCCTTATTGACGCTTAAAATCGCAACGACGCATACTACTCGCAAATGATTGCCAAGCTCTATTACTTATTTATAATAATAATAAACTAGTAGGTAGGACCCCCTTGTATACTAATGGCGCTATGATAGATGTGTTGCACTTATATTTTTGTTTGTTGTTATAATGATTCCAACATAGTCTTCTACAGTTCATGGTTCAAGTCAGGGTTCTAATCATTATGGCGACATAAGATGATTGGTTGGATGTGGATGGCTGGAATCATTATGCATATTTCTATTTGTCTTTAAAAGGAAAAAGGGTTTAACATTGGAATATAAAATACTGTGGCTCAAAGGGTTATAATGTTATTATAAATATGGAAATGATGTTATTGTGACTATTGTATAAGATTTATAAATGCAAGGGCTGCTATAATTGAATATTTTGGGCATATGAAATGTTTTGTTTGAAGTCAACAAACATTCTGTAAAGAAGTGACAATTAAATGGTTTTGGTTTTAAAAGTGAATGCTTATTGGATTATGAAGTCTCAACAGAGTTATGGTTGTTGTTTGATTTGATTTATTTTTATGAACAATATCCATATTTTTCCCTCTCATACTATCACTTTTTCACTCATTATACCCCCCTCATAATCACAATTTCATTTTTACAGCCCCTGTTCTATAAAATAAATTAAAAGCTCTGTATAACAATGACAAAAGATATGGCACATAAATAGGTGGTAGTTGATATTTTTGTTATTGATTGCATAGTCAAATTATTTAATGAATTGTTGAGCAGTACTCGTGTTTTATCCCCTATCATGCTACTACTTTTTCGCTCATTACAATCCCTCCAGATGTCCCAGGAACCCTATCCACTCACTTGGCAATTATTAAATATTTTTTTATGGATTGATTTGCATGGGTCTCATGTAAATTTATGAGACAAACTTTGTTTCATGTAAACAAAATGTCATGTATGATCTGTTAAGGGCCAGTTTCTAATGAATTGTTGCATACAGGATGAGTTTCTTCAGCAGGGGCATCCATGGATGAAATAATAGAGGAAGAGGTAACTGGAACAGAGGGCCTAGAAGGCCTAGATTCTCAATTCATTTTAATGCTAACCCCCAGGAGTTGAACCAGTTGTTTCAAGTTGGGTTCTTCAATTGGATTGGGCAAAGGATAGTTCGACCTCGACTAGAGAGACCTCCCTTCTAGCCCCAAAATATCCCTGACATTCCTGTGCCTCCTAATGTATCCTTGCAACCATAAGTCCCTGCGAATGATGGATGACAAGAGATTGTCAATCCGATAGTCTCTCACCATCGTGGCTGGTCCAATTTGTCATTACCCCCTCCACCACCTGTAAATCCTAATGTTCAAATTTCCCCAGTGCATTCACCTGTTCATTCCTCTCATGCTAGCAAACGGCTTAAAACTGATGTCCTCCATGTGCAAGATAAAGGTAAAGTTATTGTTTCCCCTTCTTCTCCTTCAAATGACTCTTCAAAATCAATGTCCTCCCATATGCATATGAAGGACGATTGTTCCCATGTTATTAGTGAGATTAAGCCTCAAGGTTCAAATCAACCAAAGGCTACTTCTGGGAAGTTCAAAGGGGACAACAATGATAGAAGAAGGATTGCCTCTTAAAGTGGCAAGTATAGATTTTAATTTATGTGTTTATGATTGAGTTGTTGAAAACAATGGTCGGTAGAAAGTTTTGGACAACAAGCTATTTTTTTTGGATAATATGAATATTTACATATTTTGGATATGATTTGAAATATTTCTGATATTTAATATTCAAATTTTGAAAGTATTTATGGGAGCTATAAGGCAACATGTGTTTAAATGATTATCCAATTGTGTTTATTTTTGTAAAGAATAAAAGAAGAGAGTCACAAGGGGTCCCACCTACTTAGTTATGATTAAATAAAGACCCTTAACTATTATTATTATTATTACTTCCCCTAAACTAAAATTAGTTAAGTTTAATTAACCTAACTAAAAAAAGTAGTTGAACTACTTCAACTTATTTGAAATGCATAAAAGCCAAATGACAAGGAAGAACAAGAGGAGAATAGAAGGAGAAAGAAATACTAAGGTTTTTTCTTTTGTTTTCATGAGATAGTTTCAGTTTTCATTCATTCTTGAGTTTATTCAAAGCCTAATTCTCTTTTTGACAGCAGGGTCCTATTGTAGACAACAAGGTTCAAAACTGAACCAAATCATTCAGATGCTTGTTTTAAAGGTGTTGATCTATCTTTGATAGTTTGTGTATACTTCTCTATTTATGGATTAAGTTTCATAGCTAATAAAGGATATTGTGCAGAGTCAAATTGGCAGCAGTATGTGGCAAGCTGATCCAAATTATGAAGTTCAGCTTTTACTTCTTGTCAGAGTATTTTTATATGGTTTTCATCCAGGATCTCTAATTAGACTTTGGTCCATGCCCTCACAGGGATTTTGTAAAGAGAAATATACTTTTGATTTCTTGGAATGACATAAAGCATATTTCTATTCTATCTCATTTGTGTGTATCTGTGACTTGGTTACTTTTTCTTTTGATCTCCACATTTACTTTCTGTAATCTATATATTTTCAAAAAATTATATAAAATTATATGTTATTTTGCAACATTCTTTGCATAAAAAATCAACCTAAACACTTGTAATTAATACTTGTGGATTGTGAAAATATTTTGAGGCTATAAAACATAGGGTGATATTCACGACTATCTTGTCTTAGCCAAGTGAGATTCAAAAATGATTGAGTAAGATAATTCATATCTTTACCTCAACATTTATTTGACGACCATACTAGGGAGATCTTCCATATCTCTCTGGTTGATTGTATGCATGATTATCATTGGAAATTTTATATTTGTTCTTTCGATTCTTTGATTGTTTTCTTTCATTCATGACAGTACCTGTTACAAGGCAGCCCAATATTGAGCCCGGTCTTAAAGATCAAATCATCATTGCTTTAACCTTATTCAGTACCATCTAAGAAATCGCTAATACCGGGGCTGAGTTTGAATGCTCGTGGGCAGTGATTGAACAAGACATAAGTGTCCGAGAACATTGGGAAGCCAGACAAAGACAACCTAGGAATCAACCATAGCTTTTTTTCCTAAAGTTTTGATCTTCCTTTCATGTCCTTAAAGCCTCAGGTCTCTAAGAGAAGAAGAGGTTTATCACCTGAGATCAACCCTATTGCTAAAATAGGAAGAAGAAACGTTGTTTTTTCAACCCAACAAGGTACTCTAAGGAGAACTTTGTCTGATTCAACTAGTTCGTCTTTATCTCCCTTACCTATTGTTCACAAGATTGCATCTATGTGTGGCTCTGGTGGCACTCGAGGTTCTTCTTCATCTCAATCTTCATCCTCATCAGTGACTGGTAGCTTGTATAGTCATCAAGTCCTTGTCCAATCTACTACCAACCCCACTAAGGTCATAAATAAGTATAGACTCTTTCAATTCGAAGAAGATGCTACTACTACTCTGTGGCATGTATCATCTCCTCTGAACCTAGCACCTGCTACTCATCCACTTCAAAAATTCAAAGATCATATCCCTAGGTTTTTAGGATATAACACGGTCACTACGAATGAACACTTGGTGTAATTTTCTAATGCCCGTCACAACCTATGAGCCAATGACAATGACACTTGTATGCGCTTATTTGTTAATTCCCTTGAAGGGAAAACAACGACATATTTCTTTGATCTTCCTCCCAAGATTCTTTCCACTTGGGAGGAGTTAGTTTATTGGTTCAAATCTACTTATGGGCAATCTAAGAGCCCAACCGAACAATTACGAGAATATAACAACATTGCGTACAAAGACGGTGAGACTATCAAGTCTTTCAACTTACGTTTCACCAAGTTATATAACCAAATTCCTGAACTTATTCGTCCTCAGAGCCAAGTCACTTTTATGCATTACTATAATTCTCTACCTTCCCCCTACCGTCATAGGCTTGAAGAAAAATCTATTGACAATCTTGTTTCTGCTCTACATATTTGTCTAGAGTATGAAGAACAACTTGAAAGGACAGGTCTTCCCAAGGGATACTCAATTAAACAAACGTACATGTCCTCCCTCTTACAGCTTGTACAAAACATGAATAACCGAATGATAGCATATGAGCGAAAGGGAAATGTCCCTACACTTACCCCTAGGGCTTCATATTCTTCTTCACCACCCTTTAGGAATCCTAATGAAAACAACTTTCAACCTAAAGCCATCATGCCTCGCAGTTGGTGTATCTTTTGTGAGAAACACCATAAGGAAAGTACTTGTGAGGTAAAGAAGAGTGCTAGAGATAAAATCTTTGGCAAAAGGCCTAAAACTACCATTGTTGTTCTAGATTTCGTAGAACCAGAGGATGTCATGATCATAAACACTAGGAATAAATCCTATGCTTCGAAAGGAAAATATGATCTCCCTCGTACTTCTTTTAACCCAAGCTCATCTTCACCAGC
>ML835319.1:11433-34738 GCA_009831015.1 Picea engelmannii | reverse complement strand
TCTCAACGACTTACAAAAGTGCCAAAACGTCACCCTAAGAGGGTGACATCATGTTTTAGGGTTTCTTTCATGTGCAAAAGTATGAATTATTTAATATTATTTTTGTAAAGGGGAAAGATTAGGGTTTTTGACCCCTTATCTCGTGGTTTACCCTAAATTATGTGGAAAAACTCGTTTTAAGACATTAAATGTATAAATAGAGACCAAGTCTATTTCATTTGAATCATAGCTCTCCCATTCCGAGAAGCCTTCCTAGCTAAAATTTGTGCCCTCTTTGGGAAATCTCTTTTCTCTTGTGCTCTTGTCTTGGTTTCTTCATGCTATTGGTGGAAGAAGTAGTGCACTACCTCTCTTTGAGATTTTCTCTTGCATTTATGGTGAATTTGTCATGGTAAGAGGAGGTTTATCTTATCATATCTTGGACTAGGTAAGGATTTATCTTGTTGACGCTTCATTGCTTGTTACAAGTTTTATTTGATAGATTTCTTAGGGAGTATAAGGATTTACAACCCCACCATTATGTATCAGTTTTTTCTAGAAGCCATTTGTTGCACAAGGATTTACTAGGAGAAGTAAAAGGGTTTACACCCTCCTAGTATCTCCGAGTTATCATTGCTTGCCTTGAGGAGTAAAAGGATTTATATCCCCAGGGAGATAACTCTCGTTAGCTCTTCATTTATTTGAGTTCATAACCCAATAGCTAAAGGAACTAAAAATAATTGCATTGGAGAAATAGAATCTTGCATTGGTTAATGTGAAAACTCGAGATTTTGAGATTGTCTAAATTGGAATCAACTTTATGCTTAATATGCTTGTTTGAGCCACTGGGGTGTCAACTTTGGCTAATTTCTTCTTTCTATTGTCATAAAATTTCATCTACAACCATTAGGGTTGCAGAAACCCTAACACAATTTCCTTAATAACTCGCTATTCAACCATCTAAAATTGGTAATAATTTACCCCTACTATCTACTAGGCCTAGTGCATATTTTGGGTGGTTGATTTCTTGGTTGCAACAACTTATTTGTGACAACCATAAGGATGATAATTATCACTGCAATACTTATTTATGACAGCCTTATATTCATGCTAAAGTCTTGCTCTTTCATTCTTGAGCTAAACTAGTGTTTGCTAGCTTGTCTCTTGTTTATTTAACTAGACTTTTAGCACTTTATTTGCAGCTCTTACTATCTTTTTATTACTGATATATATATTATTGTTTACTATTGCAATTATGGACAAAAATATTAACTTGTTGGTCCACCTAACATATTACATGCATATTTGGCTTTTCTTGTGTCTCAGGAAGGTACAATCACCCTTTGCAGGTATTCATACCTCTTAGAAACCATTGGCTACCACCAAGACTCTTTCCCAAGCCCTTCCACACTTATTATCTTGACCTATAGGGGCTACGCTTCCATCATCCCACTTTTCATCTCATTTCTCCCTAGGGTCACCCGAGATTCCCCCCTTGAGGTGATTATTTCATCTCTAAAGTGATGGGAGTACCTACCTAAGGTGACAGTGGGTAGGTGTTCTCTTAGTTGTCGCCATTTTGTGGTTGGGTCGATATTTTACCAACTTACAACTCGTGCGATAACAGACCCTACTTTGGTGAGTTGAACCTTAGAATAAGAGAGACAAAGAACGAGTGTCCTTGAGCAAACTATGGTGATTCTCTTGTAGCGTGTGGACACTTTGGAGCATGAATTCAAGCAGCTCAGAGCCATAGCAATGCCCCAACAATCTAATTCAGGTTCAAACATTCATCTTGTTGCAAACCCTCAGATAAAGAATACAGAAGGGACATAGGGAGACCGAGAAATGGTTCCAATGGATATCGAAGATAATGAACCCAACCATGGTGAATTCTAGGAAACACTCGAAAAAAAATATGTTGTTTAAAATATGTGTTTTCAATACATCTTTTTGCTTGGTCAATTTGTCAAAGTATATAGCAACAAGTCTGCTCAAATGTACAAGAAAGTGTCTAGTATTTTTTATGCTGAATCCATTTTTACAATAAAAAATGCAAATTCAACAATAAAAATTTACAATTTTAACATTTAATTTATAATTGGATTCTCGCGATGATTACCAAAAAAAAACCCAAATTATAGAACATTTAAACTTCTCTTAAAAAAAAAACACATAAAAACTCAAGCATGTAACTCATGCAAAATATCTCATCTCAACTTTGGAGAGGTGCAATATAAAAAAAATGATATAAAGATGATTAAGTTGTCACCCTTGAATGTCCTTCTAAAAAGATTAAAAGGAAATATCTCATCTTGTGTCACCCTTAAAAGGGTGTGTTATAGAAAATAATATAAAGTTGACTAAGTAATCACCTAGAATGTCCTTATGAAGGGATTAATAGGAAATATAAATCATATAATTTAAACATGACAGGGATCAACCCTTATTGCAATCAAGACAATGTAATGCGATTATCATTATTTGAGTCTCCACCACCAAACTATCAACCAATCAAGACAATGTAATGCAATTAGCATTATTTGAGTCTCCACCACCAAAATATCAACCAATCAAGTCAATGTAATGTAATTAGTATTATTTGAGTCTCCACCAACAACATATCAATCAATAAGATGGATAAAATTTAAAAGATTAAAAAAAGGAGCATGGAAAATCATAAAGACCGAATTTATAAAAAGTTTTCCCACCAATAAGTCAAATGAACCAAATTGAAATTTAGCATTACCTAAGCAAGACTTGCAATTAGATATTTACACTAAAACAATAATTAAATATTAATCTTAATTGATTAAAATCATAAATTTAAAATTATATATATATTATGTCCAAATTAAATAAAAAAATTACTTTAAATTTAAGTTTAAAAAAAAATTAAACTAAATATTAATAATGTTATTCAAGAGAATTTGAATTCTTTAAAACATAACTAAATTTTAATAATGTTATTCAAGAGAATTTGAATTCTTTAAAACATGGAAGTGAAGTGTGATAAAAAACAACAAAATCCTTATAATTTTCAATAAATTTATGAATGAGAGGACAAATAATTGAAATTTGTTACAACATGGAGGTGTGATAAAAAACAACAATGACAAAATCTTTATAATTTTTAATAAACTTATAAATGAAAAAGACAATTAAAAACATGGTGTGATAAAAAATAACAATGACAAAATCTTTATAATTTTTAATAAATTTATATATGAGAAAACAATTAAAAGTTGAAATTCTTTATAACATGAAGGTGATAAAAAAACAACCATGATAAAATCTTTATAATTTTCAATAAATTTATAAATGAGAAGAGAATTAATCAAGTAGAAGATAAAATGCTTTACAACATAAAGGTGTGATAAAAATCAGCAATGACAAAATCTTTATAATTTTCAATAAATTTATGAATGAGATAACAAATAATCAAGTAGAAGTTGAAACCTTATTAAAAAGCATAAAAATTTATATAAAACTTTTATTGTAATAGGGTGAAAGCTTTTGAGCACACTTATACTGAGAGGGGGTGAATCAATATAATGATATCTTTTTCTTTTTAATATTCATAAACCATAATGATATCTTTTTCTTTTTAATATTCATAAACTATAATGATGCAATCACATAAACCTAACAACCAAAAGACACAATATTTAGCATGGAAACTCTTTTGAGAGAAAACCACAAAAACTTCTTTTTATTAATTTGTAGGCACCAACCTATGGTTACAAATGTTTGTAGGAACCAACCTACTGGAGACACCAATCCCCATTGTTGTTTGTAGGCACCGATCTACAAGAGACATTGATCCCCTCTGTTGTTTGTAGGCACCAACCTACATGAGACATTGATCCCCTTTGCTTTTTGTAGCCATTGACCTACACGAGAAACCAATCTCCTTTGTTGTTTGTAGGAACCAACCTACATGAGACATTGATCCCCTTTGTTGTTTATAGACACCGACCTACAAAAGACACTGATCCCCTTTACTTTTGCCAGATCACTCACTCATTTTTCTTTCACCAAATCTGCAATGTGCTCACTACTTTTGCTTTCACCAGATCTGCTATGTGCTTACTACTTCTGCTTTCGCTCTGCCTTCACCAGATCTTCTTTCTTTTTCTTCTACTTTTGTCTTAGATATGCCTTTACAAGTATTGCTTGCAAGAACGCCATATCTATTTGCTAGAATACCAGATCTGATCGTCGCTAATATTTAATCATCGCTCCTTGAATGATATTCAATCGTCCTTCCTCAAATGGTATGCATAAGAATATTATATTTTCACCCACACACTTTTTTTCTCATAACCCTCTTCTCCATTTATACTTTACCGTAAGCTTTACATGAAAAGTCATGTTGATTTGAAAAGTCATGAATTTTATTAAATAATAATTAATTTCCCCCATTTTTATTTTTAATTCACTTTTTAACATATCATGGATAAAATACCACCATGGTTTTTAAATCCATGTGCAAATACCATGTGCACTTTCACTTTTACCCTTTTTTAATCCATTTTCATGTTTACTCCACTTGTGTAAACTCTACTTTCACTTCTACCTTTTTTTTAAATCAACTTTCATGTTTACTCCAGTTTTAGGTAAACTCCACTTCCACTTAACTTTTTCACTTTTATATTTATTAAAGTCACATTTATATTTGAATACTTACTTATCTTTGACATCAATGAAAATATTTTATTCAACAATCTCCCCCTTTGTCATTGATGGCAACCCTGTACTCAAAAACATGTAATCCTCCAGAAATAGAAAGAATTCTCCACTGTCTACAATCCTCCCCCCATCTGTAATTCTCCTCCCCATGTTTGCAACTCTTCCCCTATCTATAATTCTTCTCCTTTGACATCAATGGAAAAGGTATGCTCCTCTTGAGCTGTGCTTCTTTGGTGACAAGATGAGAGGGATATAAATCTCAGCTTATGTCTGAGATATTCAAATGTTTCTCTGGGAAGGGGTTTGGTGAAAGTATCTGCAACTTGTTCCTTGGTGGCAATGTATTCTATCTTGAAACTTAGTTCAACTACCTATTCTTCTTAGAAAGTGGTAATTGATGGGAATATGCTTCGTCTTTTTTTGCATAGTTCCACTTTTTGTGTTGCTCCCCCTTATTGACGCTTAAAATCGCAACGACGCATACTACTCGCAAATGATTGCCAAGCTCTATTACTTATTTATAATAATAATAAACTAGTAGGTAGGACCCCCTTGTATACTAATGGCGCTATGATAGATGTGTTGCACTTATATTTTTGTTTGTTGTTATAATGATTCCAACATAGTCTTCTACAGTTCATGGTTCAAGTCAGGGTTCTAATCATTATGGCGACATAAGATGATTGGTTGGATGTGGATGGCTGGAATCATTATGCATATTTCTATTTGTCTTTAAAAGGAAAAAGGGTTTAACATTGGAATATAAAATACTGTGGCTCAAAGGGTTATAATGTTATTATAAATATGGAAATGATGTTATTGTGACTATTGTATAAGATTTATAAATGCAAGGGCTGCTATAATTGAATATTTTGGGCATATGAAATGTTTTGTTTGAAGTCAACAAACATTCTGTAAAGAAGTGACAATTAAATGGTTTTGGTTTTAAAAGTGAATGCTTATTGGATTATGAAGTCTCAACAGAGTTATGGTTGTTGTTTGATTTGATTTATTTTTATGAACAATATCCATATTTTTCCCTCTCATACTATCACTTTTTCACTCATTATACCCCCCTCATAATCACAATTTCATTTTTACAGCCCCTGTTCTATAAAATAAATTAAAAGCTCTGTATAACAATGACAAAAGATATGGCACATAAATAGGTGGTAGTTGATATTTTTGTTATTGATTGCATAGTCAAATTATTTAATGAATTGTTGAGCAGTACTCGTGTTTTATCCCCTATCATGCTACTACTTTTTCGCTCATTACAATCCCTCCAGATGTCCCAGGAACCCTATCCACTCACTTGGCAATTATTAAATATTTTTTTATGGATTGATTTGCATGGGTCTCATGTAAATTTATGAGACAAACTTTGTTTCATGTAAACAAAATGTCATGTATGATCTGTTAAGGGCCAGTTTCTAATGAATTGTTGCATACAGGATGAGTTTCTTCAGCAGGGGCATCCATGGATGAAATAATAGAGGAAGAGGTAACTGGAACAGAGGGCCTAGAAGGCCTAGATTCTCAATTCATTTTAATGCTAACCCCCAGGAGTTGAACCAGTTGTTTCAAGTTGGGTTCTTCAATTGGATTGGGCAAAGGATAGTTCGACCTCGACTAGAGAGACCTCCCTTCTAGCCCCAAAATATCCCTGACATTCCTGTGCCTCCTAATGTATCCTTGCAACCATAAGTCCCTGCGAATGATGGATGACAAGAGATTGTCAATCCGATAGTCTCTCACCATCGTGGCTGGTCCAATTTGTCATTACCCCCTCCACCACCTGTAAATCCTAATGTTCAAATTTCCCCAGTGCATTCACCTGTTCATTCCTCTCATGCTAGCAAACGGCTTAAAACTGATGTCCTCCATGTGCAAGATAAAGGTAAAGTTATTGTTTCCCCTTCTTCTCCTTCAAATGACTCTTCAAAATCAATGTCCTCCCATATGCATATGAAGGACGATTGTTCCCATGTTATTAGTGAGATTAAGCCTCAAGGTTCAAATCAACCAAAGGCTACTTCTGGGAAGTTCAAAGGGGACAACAATGATAGAAGAAGGATTGCCTCTTAAAGTGGCAAGTATAGATTTTAATTTATGTGTTTATGATTGAGTTGTTGAAAACAATGGTCGGTAGAAAGTTTTGGACAACAAGCTATTTTTTTTGGATAATATGAATATTTACATATTTTGGATATGATTTGAAATATTTCTGATATTTAATATTCAAATTTTGAAAGTATTTATGGGAGCTATAAGGCAACATGTGTTTAAATGATTATCCAATTGTGTTTATTTTTGTAAAGAATAAAAGAAGAGAGTCACAAGGGGTCCCACCTACTTAGTTATGATTAAATAAAGACCCTTAACTATTATTATTATTATTACTTCCCCTAAACTAAAATTAGTTAAGTTTAATTAACCTAACTAAAAAAAGTAGTTGAACTACTTCAACTTATTTGAAATGCATAAAAGCCAAATGACAAGGAAGAACAAGAGGAGAATAGAAGGAGAAAGAAATACTAAGGTTTTTTCTTTTGTTTTCATGAGATAGTTTCAGTTTTCATTCATTCTTGAGTTTATTCAAAGCCTAATTCTCTTTTTGACAGCAGGGTCCTATTGTAGACAACAAGGTTCAAAACTGAACCAAATCATTCAGATGCTTGTTTTAAAGGTGTTGATCTATCTTTGATAGTTTGTGTATACTTCTCTATTTATGGATTAAGTTTCATAGCTAATAAAGGATATTGTGCAGAGTCAAATTGGCAGCAGTATGTGGCAAGCTGATCCAAATTATGAAGTTCAGCTTTTACTTCTTGTCAGAGTATTTTTATATGGTTTTCATCCAGGATCTCTAATTAGACTTTGGTCCATGCCCTCACAGGGATTTTGTAAAGAGAAATATACTTTTGATTTCTTGGAATGACATAAAGCATATTTCTATTCTATCTCATTTGTGTGTATCTGTGACTTGGTTACTTTTTCTTTTGATCTCCACATTTACTTTCTGTAATCTATATATTTTCAAAAAATTATATAAAATTATATGTTATTTTGCAACATTCTTTGCATAAAAAATCAACCTAAACACTTGTAATTAATACTTGTGGATTGTGAAAATATTTTGAGGCTATAAAACATAGGGTGATATTCACGACTATCTTGTCTTAGCCAAGTGAGATTCAAAAATGATTGAGTAAGATAATTCATATCTTTACCTCAACATTTATTTGACGACCATACTAGGGAGATCTTCCATATCTCTCTGGTTGATTGTATGCATGATTATCATTGGAAATTTTATATTTGTTCTTTCGATTCTTTGATTGTTTTCTTTCATTCATGACAGTACCTGTTACAAGGCAGCCCAATATTGAGCCCGGTCTTAAAGATCAAATCATCATTGCTTTAACCTTATTCAGTACCATCTAAGAAATCGCTAATACCGGGGCTGAGTTTGAATGCTCGTGGGCAGTGATTGAACAAGACATAAGTGTCCGAGAACATTGGGAAGCCAGACAAAGACAACCTAGGAATCAACCATAGCTTTTTTTCCTAAAGTTTTGATCTTCCTTTCATGTCCTTAAAGCCTCAGGTCTCTAAGAGAAGAAGAGGTTTATCACCTGAGATCAACCCTATTGCTAAAATAGGAAGAAGAAACGTTGTTTTTTCAACCCAACAAGGTACTCTAAGGAGAACTTTGTCTGATTCAACTAGTTCGTCTTTATCTCCCTTACCTATTGTTCACAAGATTGCATCTATGTGTGGCTCTGGTGGCACTCGAGGTTCTTCTTCATCTCAATCTTCATCCTCATCAGTGACTGGTAGCTTGTATAGTCATCAAGTCCTTGTCCAATCTACTACCAACCCCACTAAGGTCATAAATAAGTATAGACTCTTTCAATTCGAAGAAGATGCTACTACTACTCTGTGGCATGTATCATCTCCTCTGAACCTAGCACCTGCTACTCATCCACTTCAAAAATTCAAAGATCATATCCCTAGGTTTTTAGGATATAACACGGTCACTACGAATGAACACTTGGTGTAATTTTCTAATGCCCGTCACAACCTATGAGCCAATGACAATGACACTTGTATGCGCTTATTTGTTAATTCCCTTGAAGGGAAAACAACGACATATTTCTTTGATCTTCCTCCCAAGATTCTTTCCACTTGGGAGGAGTTAGTTTATTGGTTCAAATCTACTTATGGGCAATCTAAGAGCCCAACCGAACAATTACGAGAATATAACAACATTGCGTACAAAGACGGTGAGACTATCAAGTCTTTCAACTTACGTTTCACCAAGTTATATAACCAAATTCCTGAACTTATTCGTCCTCAGAGCCAAGTCACTTTTATGCATTACTATAATTCTCTACCTTCCCCCTACCGTCATAGGCTTGAAGAAAAATCTATTGACAATCTTGTTTCTGCTCTACATATTTGTCTAGAGTATGAAGAACAACTTGAAAGGACAGGTCTTCCCAAGGGATACTCAATTAAACAAACGTACATGTCCTCCCTCTTACAGCTTGTACAAAACATGAATAACCGAATGATAGCATATGAGCGAAAGGGAAATGTCCCTACACTTACCCCTAGGGCTTCATATTCTTCTTCACCACCCTTTAGGAATCCTAATGAAAACAACTTTCAACCTAAAGCCATCATGCCTCGCAGTTGGTGTATCTTTTGTGAGAAACACCATAAGGAAAGTACTTGTGAGGTAAAGAAGAGTGCTAGAGATAAAATCTTTGGCAAAAGGCCTAAAACTACCATTGTTGTTCTAGATTTCGTAGAACCAGAGGATGTCATGATCATAAACACTAGGAATAAATCCTATGCTTCGAAAGGAAAATATGATCTCCCTCGTACTTCTTTTAACCCAAGCTCATCTTCACCAGCTGCTACTATACAACTTACTAAAACTCATGATAGTTAAGGAACTCCCTCCCCTCTTCCCTCTTCCAAATACAACATTATCAATCAATTGGCTAATATTAAAACTGATGCTACCCTCCCGGACATGGTTGTCTTCCCTGAGCAACAAAATCATCTAAAAAATTTCATGAAAGGAAAAACTCCCACCGTAGCCAATCTCTTTGAAGAGGTAGATGAAGAGGACTCAATTGTAAATAAAGTAGGTGTAAATAATTTTAGACACTGTATAAAAAATCCTCCGTTTTCATTTCTGTAAGGATTTTGGACAAAATAGCCCATTGTTGTCTGATTGACGGTAGTTCGGGCCCAAGCGTAATGTTGAAAATTATTATGGAAGAGCTAGGCTTGTCTTGTACAAATGAAAATGCCAGAAGCATGCTCTCTTATAATAGTTTACAACAATCGACCATAGGTGAGATCAAGGACGTGACCTTGGTTTTGTGTGCACATACTGAAATAAGGACAACCCTTAATATTCAGGTAATTGACATGCTAGTGAGTAGTTATTCAATCATCTTAGGAAGACACTGGCAAGCCTTGATAGGTGGATACCTCTCACTCGATGGGACACACTTATCTATTCCTCGAAATGGGAAGAACATCATAGTCCCAAGGGAGGGAAGAATTTCACCGTATATATAAAGCATCCCACAACCTAATGTAAATTATATTGAAGAGGACCTAGGAGTGTACTCCATCTTTGCCAATGAGGACAACACTACCTTGGAACAAATCAACCTATAGGATAGGATGTGGCATATGCACTTTGATGGTTCATGCTCCAATGAAGGAAATGGAGATGGAATTATATTGTACTCTCCTGTAGGTAAAATTGATAACTTTTCCTATAGGTTAGAGTTTGCTTGCACTAACAATGCCACCGAATTTGAAGCATTACTTCTAGGCATTGAAAATGCCTATAATTTAGGTTGTGGTCACCTTATAGTTTTTGGGGACTCTGAACTTGTTGTAAACCTTGTACGTAAGATATATTCTCCTAGCAACAATTTAATGAAACGTTACACCCAAACTGTTTGGGTGCTTATCTCGAACTTGCTATCATTCAACATCACTCATGTTAAAAGGGAACTGAATTCAATGGCTGATAGGCTAGCTGTTTTTGTCGCCTCTCCTACTCGACAAATTCTGCCACAAAGACCTGATTACACCTTTCAATCTTTGTATCATCCTCATATCCCTGAAAATGTAGTCATGTCAGGTCTTCACTAGTGATGAGAGCATCTGTTCTTTCATACAAAATGAACCTTACAAGCCCAAGGAGATTATATCCATGGAAGACAACAAAATTATGAAGGGACTGACTCCTCTAGAAAGTTCATTTTCATCGAGTGATGTAGGCAACAAAGAAAAACATAAAGAAGATGAGTCAAAAAGGAAGGTGGGTGAAACCATTTCCTTGAACATTGGGACACCCGATTGTCCAAAGAATGTTAAGATAGGTGCCCAATGTTCTGATGCAGAAAAATTGAATTTCACTGAGTTACTTCGTGAATTTCAAGATGTTTTTGCTTGGTCTTATAAGGATCTTCGTGGTTTTGATCCTTCTCTTATAAAACATGCCATCCCTATCAAGGAGGGCATAAAACCAGTTAGGAAAAAGAAAAGACCCATTAACCCCTCACTTGAAGCAACCGTTTGAAAGGAGTTGGAAAAACTCTTGAAGGCTAGGATAATTTTCCCTGTTAAGTATTTTGAGTGGGTTTCCAATTTGGTTCCTGTTCGGAAAACAATTGGTCAGATCAGACTATGCGTTGATTTTCGCGCATTGAATAGAGCTAGCATAAAATACCATTTTCCTCTCCCTAATATGGAAATGATTTTGCAACAAGTTGCAGGGTCACAGATGATTTCCTTACTTGACGGTTTTTCTAGTTACAATCAGATCAAGGTAAAAAGGAAAGATAAATATAAAACCACTTTTATTACACGTTGGGGCACATTCGCTTATGAACATATGCCTTTTGTCTTATCTAATGCAGGAGCCACTTTTCAAAGAGCTATGCAAATAGATTTTAACGTTCTGATTGACAAAATTATTTAGATTTATCTTGATGACTTAACTGTGTATTCAAAGAACCGATCAGATCATTTTGGTCATCTTAGAAAGGTTCTCCCTCGATGCAGGAAATTCAACATTTCTTTAAATCCTTCTAAGTCTATCTTTGACATTACCAAGGGCAAGCTCCTTGGGCACATTGTCTCTGATTCAAGAATAAGCAGAGATCCTGAAAGGATTGTTGCGATCCTAAATCTTCCTTCCCCTACTTCCAAAAGGGAGGTTCAAGCCTTTATGGGTATTATGAACTTTGTCCGTAGGTTTGTCCTGATTTTTCAATAATGGTCAAACCAATTCACAATCTTCTTAAGAAAGATCGCTCCTTTTCTTGGACTGATGACGTCGAAAATTCTTTTGTAAGGATCAAGAAGGCAATCAGTTCCGCACCGGTTTTGGCAAAGCTGGATTTTGAGAAAGAGTTTATTTTATATATTAATGCCACAAAAGAAGCAATTTCTGCTATCCTCATACAATGTGATGACCAAGTTAACAAAAAACCAGTAGCTTACATGAGTCAAATCTTGTCAGATGATGGATTCAAATATTATTTTATTGAAAAACATGCTTTCTCTCTTGTTAAAGCTGCTGAAAAATTTCGCCACTTTATCTTAGGTAAGCACACGCTGGTAAAAGTCCCTTTACCTGCTGTCAATTTTTTTCTCTCACAGATTTATATTTCAGGGAAGCTTGCACATTGGCTTGCCAAGATCCAAGAGAATTATTTAACTATCATGACTTATAAAACCATTAAGGGACACGACTTAGCCATTCACTTATCTCAACATGCAGAAGCAAGTGAAGAAATTGATGAACAAGATAGCTCTCTATCAGCACTATTTTACATTGACAGTCAAATTCTTCCTGTAGCTGAACATCCCTGGTATAAAGATCTGGTGTATTACTTGCAAAGCCAGAGGTGTCCAGATAATTTAGATACTCATCAAAGGAGAAGGCTCCGTCTTAAATCTTCCAGATATGTCATTTTAGGAGACTTCTTGTTTAGGGGATCTGCCGATGGTTTTCTACTTCGCTGTGTGAATAATGAGGAAGCAGATAAATTATTACAAGAGACCCACGTATCTTCAGATTCTGTTATTCATGTAGGAGGTCACTTTTCTGCTAAAACTACTTCTTTTAAAATTATCAAGAAAGGGTACTATTGGCCTTCAATTTTTTGTGATTCTTATAATTTTTCAAGATCTTGTGACAAGTGCCAAAAGTTTGCTGGGAAAGAACGTCTTTCTGCCATTCCTTTACAACCTGTCCTCCCTAACTTTCCTTTTTCAAAATGGGGTCTAGACTTTATTGGTCCTATTAATCCTCCATCTTCAACAGGGCAAGTTTTTATCTTGACAACCACATACTATTTTACGAAATGGACTGAAGTTGTCCCACTTAACCATTCAGAGGATGAGCAGGTGATTTCTTTCCTTGAAAGTAATATTTTTTCCAGATTTGGCTTTCCTTTGGAAATTATTACAGACAATGGTTCCGCTTTTATTTCTGCCAAGCTGACTCAATTTCTAGCAAAATTGGGGGTTAAACATTTTACCTCACCATATCCCCAAGGAAATGGGCAAGCTGAGTCTACTAACAAAAATCTAGTTAGAATGATCAAGAGGCTCATTGAAGATAAGCCTCATCAATGTCACACTCTCCTCACTTACGCCCTTTGGGAAGATCACACTACCACCAAGGTGAGCATTAGTTGCACTCCCTTCTAGCTTGTTTATGGCCGATAAACCATTTTTCCTACCAAGCTTGAACTTTCTTCTCTAACGCTGATGCTACAGATTGAAGAATTAAATTCTTCCAATATCTCTCAAAGGATAAATGCACTCTTGGATTTAGAGGAACAAAGGATGTTTGCCTTGGATAACATTAAGAGAAGACAACAAAGTGTTAAAAGATATTTCAATAAAAGTGCAAAGGCTGTCAAATTTAAGGTTAATGAGAAAGTCTTGATGTGGGATTCAACTCATGCTGATAGAGGAAGGCATTCAAAGTTTCAAAAGTTATGGATGGGTCCTTTTAAGATCGCTTTTGTCCTGGGCGCAAATTCCTATATCCTAAAGGACTTGAAAGAACGATTGTTTTCCTATAGAACCAACGGTTCCCACTTAAAACACTATGTTGAACCAACTTGAAAGTTTAAATGTTGTATGATTTTTTTTTTTATTTATTTATTTATTTATTATTTTTTTGTTTTTGTTTTTGGTCCTGGGCACAAATTCCTATATCCTAAAGGACTTGAAAGAACGATTGTTTTCCTATAGAAACAACGGTTCCCACTTAAAACACTATGTTGAACCAACTTGAAAGTTTAAATGCTGTATGATTTTTTATTTTTTATTTTATTTTATTTTATTTTTTATTTTTTCTGTATTATAGTTTTGTTTTATTGCTTTGATTTTACTTTGTTTTTATTTCTTTCTGTTGTTTCATTTCTATTGTTTTATTCCTTTTCTTGTCAAAAATAAAATTTTGGATCAGTTTTGCAACAACGACACTATTCTGCAAGTATTGTTAATCAATAACAATTGGGTTACACAACTATCATGATGTTCCCCCTTGAAGACATCATTGAAATTGCTATCCACTTCAACTGCTATTAGATAAGATATTTGGTTTTCCATCCCTATTTCTGCTTTCCTTTTCTTCCCTCTGCTCCAAGATTCAAAAGAGCACACCATAAAAATTTTCTCCTTGAAGCCAAGAATGCTTTCACTATGATTAATCAAATGATTATGCATACAAGGATAAGCCCCCTCATACGTAACACTTTCCATGAGTTATTCTCAAAATACCAAATCATTTTTTCCCTTAAATGGCTCACTTCTCCCTGTTCCATAATTATTCTGATGTTTATTTCCTTGATCTAATGTTCACCTGGTCTGTGAAACCAGACAATCTGAGTTCTTAATATTTTGGAAACATATTTCCCTGTGGAGTCACCAGTTTGTTGATGCTTAAAATTGCATCAACAATAAACTAGTAGGTGGGACCCCCTTGTAGACTAGTGGCGCTATGATAGATGTTTTGCACTTATATTTTTGTTTGCTGTTATAATGATTCCAACATAGTCTTCTACAATTGATGGTTCAAGTCATGGTTCTAATCATTATGGTGACATAAGCTGATTGGTTGGATGTGGAAAGGGTTTCGCATTGGAATATAAAATACTGTGGCTCAAAGGGTTATAATGTTATTATAAATATGGCAATGATGTTATTGTGAATATTGTATAAGATTTATAAATGAAAGGGCTACTATAATTGAGTATTATGGGCATATGAAATGTTTTGTTTGAAGTCAACAAATATTCTGTAAAGAAGTGACAATTAAATGGTTTTGGTTTTAAAAGTGAATGCTTATTGGATTATGAAGTCTCAACATAGTTATTGTTGTTGTTTGATTTGATTTATTTTTATGAACAATATCCATATTTTTCCCTCTTATACTATCACTTTTTCGCTCATTATACCCCCCTCATAATCCCAATTTCATTTTTACAACCCTTGTTCTATAAAATAAATTAAAAGATCTGTATAATAGTGACAAAAGATATGGCATAGAAATAGGTGGCAGATGATATTTTTGGTATTGATTGCACAGTCAAATTATTTAATGAATTGTTGAGAAATACTCGTGTTTTATCCCCTGTCATGCTACCACTTTTTCGCTCATTACAATCCCTCCAGATGTCCCAGGAAACCTATCCACCCCCTGCTCACTTGGAAATTATTAAATAATTTATTATGGTTTGATTTGCATGGGTCTCATGTCATTTTCTAAGCCAAACTTTGTTTCATGTAAACATAATGTCATGTATGTTCTTTTAAGGGATAGTTACTAATGAATTGCTGCATACATGATGAATTTCTTCAACAGGGGAATCCATGGCCGAAATAATAGAGGAAGAGGTAACTGGAACAGATGGCCTAGAATACATAGATTCTCAATTCCTTTTGATGTTGACCCCCAGGAGTTGAACCAACTGTTTCCAGGTGGGTTCTTCAATTGGATTGGACAAGGGATAGTTCAACCCCGACCAAAGAGACCTCCCTTCCAGCCTCAAAATATCCCTGGTATTCCTGTGCCTCCTCATGTATCCTTGCAACCAGAATTCCTTGCGAATGATGGATGACCAAAGATTGTCAATCCGACAGTTTCTCACCATCGTGGCTGGCCCAATTTGTCATTACCCCTCCACAACCTGTAACCTAATTTTCAAATTTCCCCTATGCATTCACCTGTTCAGTCCTCTCATGCTAGTAAATGGCTTAAAACCATTGTCCCCCATGTGCAATATAAAGGTAAAGTTGTTGCCTCCCCTTACTCTCCTTCAAATGACTTTTCAAAATCAATTTCCTCCCGTATGCATCTGAAGGACGATTGTTCCCATGTTATTAGTGTGATTAAGCCTCAAGGTTCAAATCAACCAAAGGCTACTTCTGGGAAGTCCAAAGGGGACAACAGTGATAGAAGAAATATTGCCTCTCAAAGTGGCAAGTATGGATTTTAATTTATGAGTTTATGATTGAGTTGTTGAAGACAATGGTCTGCATAAAGTTTTGGACAACAAGCTGTTTTATTTGGATAATGTGAATATTTACATATTTTGGATATGATTTGAAATATTTTTGATATTTAATATTCAAATTTTGAAAGTATTTATGGGAGCTACAAGGCAACATGTGTTTAAATGATTATCCAATTGTGTTTATTTTTGTAAAGAATAAAAGAAGGGAGTCACAAGGGGTCCCACCTACTTAATTATTATTAAATAAATACCCTTAACTATTATTATTATTATTATTTCCCCTAATCTAAAATTAGTTAAGTTTAAGTAACTTAACTAAAGAAATTAGTTGAACTACTTCAACTTATTTGGAATGCATAAAAGCCAAATGAGAAGGAAGAACAAGAGGAGAATAGAAGGAGAAAGCAATACTAAGGTTTTCTCTTTTGTTTTCAAGGGATAGTTTCAATTTTCATTCATTCTTGAGTTTATTCAGAGCCTAATTCTATTTTTGACAGCAGGGTCCTATTGTAGACAACAAGGTTCATAACTGAACCAAATCATTCAGATGCTTGTTTTAAAGGTGTTGATCTATCTTTGATAGTCTGTGTATACTTGTTTGTTTATGGATTAAGTTTCATAGCTGATAAAGGATATTGTGCATAGTCGAATTGGCAACATTCTGTGACAAGATAATCCAGATTATAAAGTTCAGTTTTCATCGGGGATCTCTAAATTAGATTTTGGTCCATGCCCTCATAGGGATTTTGTAAAGAGAAAGAAACTTTTGATTTCCTGGAATGAAATAAAGCAGATTGCTATTCTATCTCATTTGTGTGTATTTGTGACTTAGTTATTTTTTCTTTTGATCTCCACATTTACTTTTTGTAATCTGTATATTTTCAAAAAAATATACAAAATTTCATGTTGTTTTGCAACATTATTTGCATAAAAAATCAACCTAAACACTTGTAATTAATACTTGTGGATTGGGAAAATATTTTGAGGCTATAAAACATAGGGTGATATTCCCAAATATCTTGTCTTAGCCAGGTGAGATTCGAAAATGATTGAGTAATATAATTTATATCTTTACCTCAACATTTATTTGGCAACCATACTAAGGAGATCTTCCATATCTCTCTGGTTGATTGTATGCATGATTATCATTGCAAATTTTATATTTGTGATTTTGATTCTTTGATTGTTTTCTTTCATTCATGACAATACCTGTTACAAGGCAGCCCAATATTGAGCTCGGTCTTAAAGATTAGTTCATCATTGCTTTAACCTTATTGAATACCATCTTAGAAACTGCTAATACCTGGGCTGAGTTTGAACGCTCGTGGGTAGTGATTGAACAAGACATAAGTGTCTGAGAACGTTAGGAAGCCAGGCAAAGACAACCTATGAATCATCCATAGATTTATTTTTCCTAAAGTTTTGATCTTCCTTTCATGTCCTTAAACCCTCACATATCTAGGAGAAGAAGAGGTTTATCACCCGAGATCAACCCTATTGCTAATATAGGAATATAAAACATTGTTTTGTCAACCCAACAAGGTACTCTAAGGAGAACTTTGTCTAATTAAGCAAGTTCATCTTTCTCTCCCTTACCTATCATTCACAAGATGTCATCTGTGGGTGGCTCTGGTGGCACTGGAGGTGCTTCTTCATCTCAATCTTCAACCTCCTTAGTGATTGGTAGCTTGTATAGTCATCAAGTCCATGTCCAATCTACTACCAACCCCACTAAGGTCATAAAGAAGTATGGACTCTTTCAATTCAAAGAAGATACTACTACTACTCCGTGGCATGTATCATCTCCTCTGAACCTAGCAGCTGCTACTCATCCACTTTCAAAATTCAAAGAGCATCTCCCTAGGTTTTCAGGAAATAAAACAGTCACTATGAATGAACACTTGGTGGAATTTTCTAATGCTTGTCACAACCTATGAGCCAATGACAATGACACTAGTATCCGCTTATTTGTTAATTACCTTGAAGGGAAAGCAACGGAAGATTTATTTGATCTTCCTCCCAAGATTCTTTCCACTTGGGAGGAGTTAGTTTATTGGTTCAAATCTAATTGACATGCCAGTGAGTAATTATTCAATCATCTTAGGAAGAGACTGGCAAGCCTTGACAGGTGGATACCTCTCACTCAACGTGACACACTTATCTGTTCCTCGAAATGGGAAGAACATCATAGCCCTAAGGGAGGGAAGAATTTCACCTTATATAGAAAGCATCCCACAACCTAATGTAAATTATATTGAAGAGGACCTAGGAGTGTACTCCATCTTTGCCGATGAGGAAAACACTACCTTGGAACAAATCGACCTAGAGGATGGGATGTGGCATATGCACTTTGATGGTTCATGCTCCAATGAAGGAAATGGAGGTTGAATTATCTTGTACTCTCCTGTAGGTAAAATTCACAATTTTTCCTATAGGTTAGAGTTTGCTTGCACTAACAACGTCATCGAATTTGAAGCATTACTACTAGGCATTGAAAATGCCTATAATTTAGGTTGTGGTAATCTTACAGTTTTTGGGGACTCTGAACTTGTTGTAAACCTTGTACGTAATATGTAGTCTCCCAACAAAAAGTTAATGAAACGATAAACCCAAACTGTTTGGGCGCTTATCTCGAACTTGCTATCATTCAACATCACTCATGTTAAAAGGGAACTGAATACAATGGCTGATAGGCTAGTTGTTTTTGCAGCCTCTCCTACTCGACAACTTCTGCCACAAAGACCTGATTGCACCTTTAAATATTTATATTGTCCTCATATCCCTGACATTGTAAAGTCATGGCAGGTCTTCTCTAGTGATGAGATCATCTATTCTTTAATACAAAACAAACCTTATAAGCCCAAGGAGATTATATCCATGGAAGACAACAAAATTCCGAAGGGCTTGAGTCCTCTAGAAAGTTCATTTTCATCGAGTGATGTAGGCAACAGAGAAAAACATAAATAAGAGGAGTCGAAAAGGAAGGTGGGTGAAACCATTTCCTTGAAATTTGGGACACTCGATTGTCCAAAGATTGTTAAAATAGATGCCCAATGTTCTGATGAAGAAAAATTGAAGTTCACTGAGTTACTTCGTGAATTTCAAGATGTTTTTTCTTGGTCTTATGAGGATCTTTGTGGTTTTGATCCTTCTCTTATACAACATGCCATCCCTATCAAGGAGGGCATAAAACCAGTTAGGAAAAAACAAAGACCCATTAACCCCGCACTTGAAGCAACCATCCGGAAGGAGTTGGAAAAACTCTTGAAGGCTGGGATAATTTTCCCTTTTAAGTATTTTGAGTGGGTTTTCAATTTGGTTCCTGTTCGGAAAACAACTGGTTAGATCAAACTATGCGTTGAATTTCGCGCATTGAATAGAGCTAGAGTAAAAGACCATTTTACTTTCCCTAATTGGCAGCAGTATGTGGAAAGCTGATCCAGATTATAAAGTTCAGTTTTTACTTCTTGTTAGAGTCCTTTTGTATGGTTTTCATTGGGGATCTCTAAATTAGACTTTGGTCCATGCCTTGACAAAGATTTTGTAAAGAGAAAGATAATTTTGATTTCTTGGAATGAAATAAAGCATGTTGCTATTCTTTCTCATTTATGTGTATCTGTGACTTGGTTACTTTTGTTTTTGATCTCCACATTTACTTTATGTAATCTGTATATTTTCAGAAAATTATATAAAATTTTATTTTATTTTGCAACATTCGTTGCATAAAAAATCAGCCTAAACACTTGTAATTAATACTTGTGGATTGGGAAAATATTTTGAGGCTATAAAACACTGGGTGATATTCCTGACTATCTTGTCTTAGCCAGGCAAGATTCGAAAATGATTTAGTAAGATAATTCGTATCTTTACCTCAACACCCCTTAGACTGTGCTTTCTCTTGTAGTTTTTTGAAGTAGCTCCCCCTGTGAATGTACTATTTTTTCTTGATGTAATTGCCGAGTCTTCTCTATTTTACGACCAATCTCCTTAACTACTCCTTTTTCTACTTATTAAAAAGATGCTAAAGACTTGCTAGATGTTTCACTATCACAATACTATTATCTATTCACAATTGATAGGGTTGGCTGCCTTCAACATTTGCTCATAATCTTCTGCTAAAAAATTAATGGTCTGCTGCTATCCAAAAACAAATTTCCGTCTACAACTTATCACATCTCCATGTGCTTTGAATAGTTAAAACTATTATGTGCCTTCATAGCTTATAAGGGATCTTCCACTACCACATGTATGTTTATGGTTTGGTAGTGCTTGAATATCATCAAACCACCATCCAATTGTCCTTCAAAAACACTTTCCTGAACATGGTCAATGCTGGTCACAATGTATAGAATATCTATGTGGACTTGTCTTTTATTTTGTATAGTAGATACCTCAATCCATGCCAGCTCCCAAGGTTCCAAAAAACACTCACAAAGGCTTATGAGGATTCCCTAGACAAATGTGTAGAGTTGTTGTCAAATTTCATTCCCAGTTGTAAAAAATCCTTCAAGGTCTGAAGAAGGAATGTCCAGAATACTGAATGAAAATTATATGCATGCTGACCAGAATATAACGTCCTCCACTTGCACTTTTTTTTCATCAACATTGTCTACCTCAATGGTAAAAACCGCTCAAACATGATACAACAACACTCCTGAAGAAGTCTGAACACTATCACCAACAACACAAGATAATCAATCTCTATCAATATAGAAAGTCTCTGTATCCAATATAAGGAGTAGTACATCTTCAACAACAATCGAACATGGTTGGGTTGGTCTCATCAAATCCAAGTCGATTCAACAAGAAATAGTCAAGTCAACAAGAAGACATCAGTTGGGTTCGCATATCAACAACTTCAAGTATTCCCCCTCTAAAGGATCAATAAGTAGTAACAATGGTTCTTATCAAAACTTCCAGTTGAAGGACAACCTAGTCGAAACTTCTCATTTGACCACTTCCATGGAAATAATCAGTAAGTAAGAGAAGCGTTGCACGACTATACAACAGATGATACACAACGACATGAAGTCTTGAAACATCTAGTCAAATTATTCCATGACCATCTGTCAATCCAACCACAATCTATCCTGGTAGTTGGCACTGGTCCACAATTCTAACTTTCACGTCTCTTCTATTATGATTTCAAAGAACGATTGTCATTCATTCGATTTTTATCGTGAGGATGATGATATGGAACATATTTTTGTGTTGTTTGATTAGAGGAAGTGGGCTTAGGGTTAGGTTCACTTACGTGAGTAGAACAACCTGACATATCAACAACAATGTCATTTGTAACAACATGCTCAATTGTTGGCATGTGAGGAGCATGTAGCTCATCAATTTGTTCGACACAATCAACTGTAGTTTGTTCTTATATAAAACTAGTCTGAACTCCTCCTACAACAAATATAACTTCCCTGGTTGTAGCAAGGGTAGGTGTAGGTAGGGAGGAAATAACAACATCATATCCAAGACCAGTCTTAATGAATAGAGACCTTTGACAATTGATGATATCATCTAAGATTTAAATACTCTTTTCAAACTTCAATCTTCTTTTCAACTGAGTAGTTGAGTTTTCTAAATCCTTTCTTAAGGAAACAATCTCAAATTCTAGCTCTTTGCAATTTTTGTCCTTTTTATTCAACTGGATTTTCACCACTTCTTCTGTCTTTCTTGCCTCTTCTAATTGAACTTTTAGGCTTATGATAATCTTTTTTTATTCTTCAAGGCTTTGTGACATTTTGGATTTTGAATCACGATCCTCTTCTTTGTATTTTTGCAGTTGTTCCTTTTGTTTTAAATTCACTTTCCTTGGCTTCTTTATTTCGCTTAAGGCACATATGGGTTCTTCTTCAAGATCCACTTCTCCATATGTTTCAGTGTTTTCTTCTTCTTCTGAATCCATCATTTATTTCCCTTTGTCTTCATCAATATTTGTTTCGATTTCCATAAAATAGTTTCTTCTCTATCACTATCATAACTGCTTTCATTGCTTTCTTCAAACGAGTCATTGACCCCTTTTGAGTAGAGGCTCTTATTCTGCTCATAAGAGTTCTTCTTCTTTTCATTCTTGTCCTGTTTGTGGCTATTTTTGTTTTGATGATGTTTTCTCAATTATATTATAGTCTTCTTCATTATCACTACTTTCATTTTTCGCATATGGACACTTAGCAACAAAATGCCATACTTTTCCACAGTTAAAGCATTTAAAGGGAAACTTACCTTTTTATTTTCCATATCCCTTTTTGAGTTTTCTCACAAAATTTGCTTCCTCTGTGTCTAATTCACAGCTGGAACAATCACTTGATTTATGCTCTTTTTTCTTCATCTTCTTTGAAGATTTGAAATTTGCTTCCATTTTTTATGGTTTTTTCATTTTCAATCCTCATCTCATATGCAGTGAGGATCGCATGCAATTCATCCATTGTTAATTGATCAAGATCCTTAATTTCCTCAATGGCGAAGACAATGGAATAAAATATTAATGGGAGTGACCTCAACACATTTTGCACAATCATTGATTCTTCAATTGTTTCACCAAGTCCTCTGATGGTGTTGAAAAATTCGTCCACACGAAGGAGATATGATGCAACATTTTCCAGGTCTTTCATCTTCAGACTCTCAAACCGTCTTCTATGAGTTTGGAGCTTAGACTTCTTAACCTTGTCATCGCCTTCATGAATGTTTTGAAGTTTGTCCCAAATTTTTTTCATTGATTTGTAATGCATTACTTTGACAAACTTTGATTCTCATAATATGCACAAGATGGCATTCATGGCTTTTGCATCATTTTCACTAGCGTTTTTCCTTGTTGTATCTCTTGGTGGATTTTTTGGGGCTATATAACCAGTCACGGCTGATTGCTAAATATCAAAACCAAGGGCCATTAGATATGTTCGCATCCTTATACTCCAGAAGGAATAGTTTGTTCTGTCAAACAACAAAGCCCTATTTATAGAGAAACCTTCCCGACTAGTCATGTGTGCTCCCGAGATCTACCTTCCAGTGGTTAGACTATTTTCGAAGGAACTTGCTATGATACCAATTGT
>ML835319.1:0-11388 GCA_009831015.1 Picea engelmannii | reverse complement strand
GGGGGGGCATGACTCAATACAAGGTTGATAACTTTTATTTTTAACATTAATAAACCATAATGATGCATCACATAAATATAACAACCAGAAGACACAATATTTAACTTGGAAACCCTTTCAGGAGAAAACCACACAAACTTCTTTTTATTAATTTGTAGGCACCAACCTATAGTTACAAATGTTTGTAAGCACCAATCTACTGGATACAACAATCCCCATTGTTGTTTGTAGACACCGACAATAAATAAAATGGCACACACAATTAGGAATGTTGTAGTGGACAAGACATGGATATATGATCTTTCAAGATTAGAGCAAAATTTGAGAAAAATATAAGTAGGAAGTTGAATTACATTACTTAATTAATTCTAGTTTAATGTCTTTCATGGACACTTTTCAACATTTTGTTCATAAAAAGTTAAATACGTATTTTTTTTAGCAATTATTTTTCAATTTCTAAATAAAAAAAAACATATTATTTTTCAATTTCTAAATAAAAAAAACATATTGAATTTTTTTTTATGGGTTAATTCAATCTTTATTAAGGTTCTACTTTTCATTTATCATTATTATACTAGCATACTCCTAAGCTGGCGAATGGGAATGCCGAACTAAGTTGAGGGAAGTTTTTATATTAATGTTATTAATTAGAATCATAAAGATATTATAATCAAAATAATCTTATTTGAAGTTGGTTTACTATTTTAATGATGACTTCTTATAAGAACTCTCAAATTAAGTTTTGAAAGAGAGAAATAGAGTGTAACTCCCTCTTTGTCAGAATCAAAAGATGGATAGAATTACCGATTTTGATTTATACATTATTTAGATTGCAATTTCGATCTTTTAAATCAATTCAAAAGACCCTCAAACCTAAACTTGATAAAATTGGAGATTTTGATTTATATATTATTTAGATTGCAATTTTGAGTTTGTGAATCAATTCTAAAAAAACATAACCTTTATTATTTATTTCTATTTTTTATATAAGTTTATTTTTATTAAAAGAAATAACATAAAAAAAAAAAAACTTTATTAAAAAATATGAAATAATAATATAAAACACTTCAAGGAAAAAATATAAATTTTATTATTTTATTTCATTTTTAAAATTATTCAAAAAATTAATATAAATAATAAAAAACAATATCACAACCTCATTAATAAATTTATTTAATTAAAAGAATATAAAATAATAAAAACAAATTATGAATCATATCCAAACTAATCAAATCCAAAACTCTATGAAATGAATATTAAATTTTTTTAATTTAATTGAAAAAATATAAAATAATAAAAACAAATTGTGAATCATATTCAAACTAATCAAATCCAAAACTCTATGAAATGAATATAAAAATAGTAAAATAGAATTTCAAAATCAAAATGTTTAAAAAAAAATTGATTATTAGTTTTCTTTTTTATATTTAATTTAAAATTTTAAATAAAATAAAAAATTTCAAGTTAAATTTCCATATCCAATCTAAATATCTAAGTTAAAAAATGAAATAATAATATCACATATATATATATATATATATTATATATATTGTATTTATTGAAGTCCCAAGTTAAATTAATAATTAACTTTGATAGGATGAAATGTAGTGTGAGCATATTTTTTATATCATTATTCTTTTAA
Organism: Picea engelmannii; assembly: GCA_009831015.1. Classification (NCBI taxonomy): domain Eukaryota; kingdom Viridiplantae; phylum Streptophyta; class Pinopsida; order Pinales; family Pinaceae; genus Picea; species Picea engelmannii. The sequence goes on along the minus strand of ML835319.1, from coordinate 9,746 downwards.
AATTATGTGAGCATATTTTTTATAAATTTATTTATAAATTATTTTTAAAACAAAATATAAAAATAATGATTTTGATTTATTTTTTTCTAAAGTTTTTAAAATTAATTTATATTAATTTTTAAGTTTTCCATTGACATACATAAATTTTTTTGTCACTTATACTTGTATGTATTCATGGAAACGTGAATATGCACAAATGCATGGAAACGTTAATATACTTATGCGTAGAATTCGAACTCAAACAAAGAAAACATGTAAAAGCAACGATTGAATTTGGCTTCTCAAGTGATAAGAACTAATTATTTTAAGTGATAAATCAACCTGTAATCAAAATATTTTAAGTGATAAGAACTAATTATTTTAATGTATGAATCAATAATGATTTTCCTTATTAGTAATTCACCACCTACTTTAAAAAAATATACATCATGTGACTTTGGACCTAAAACACTGAAGTTGAAAGGAAACTTTCTTTTCTGAAAGATAGAATATAGTTTATTTATATTTATATTTTATTTTCACTAAATAAATTGATTAATATAAATAATAATAGTGTGCTATAGTGTTTTACACATTTGAAACATAAAAGATTAGAGGTAACTGACTATTCTCTAGTTTTTTTAAGCATATTTTTCATCCAAGTACTCATACAATTAATAGCCATTAATTTGGAGTTAAATAGGGCCACTCTCTTATTTACGAGTCACTTGCTAGTCACGAAGGTTACAAATGCCATATTAAAATAATGTTCGTGGTCAATTTTGTATTACATCATAAATAAACAGACTAAGATGTCGTTATTAATGCATCCCTGCTCTATGAAAAAACAACTTGATTGCAGTTACACTCCCTGACACACTTTAAAAATACAGAAACACGTACTCATATTGGTTACCAGGTGCTTCTTCCTGTAGCTCGCTGGATTCATATCTTCCTATATCTTATTACATAGGAACTGACATTTTTTCATATCTTCTTGACATTCTTCAAGATTTGGATTACTTCAAGTTTTGCATCATTCAAATGCAACAGTTCATTACAATTTTAATGCGTCGAATGAGAAATATTCGATTTCCTCCGAAAGATATTGCATATATGGTTATTCATCTCCATTGAGTGGATTTGGCAGGAATATGTGTATTATGGCTATTAGATATATAACTATTCATCTCCAGTAATTGTGTTTGGCAAGGATATGGGCATTCTGACTTTCAAATATTTTTGTAGATATTTAAAATAAATGGAATCATCAAAGAGATGAGTTTTTGTTCAACCATTCATTTTTTAATTTATTTTTGAAGACATGATGACATGGAGAGATTGTTGGATGTATAAATCAATGACAATAGTTGGTTTCTCTACCTTCACGTACATGCAATGTTTAAATATTGTATGCTTACAGATTTATGGTGGAAAGCACTATCAAACCTATGATGTTATTTCTTCTTACATTAAATCGAGATTTGACTACTTCATAGACATCTAGTCGTCCCTTAGTGACCAGTCCTGAGCGGTATTTATTTTTAACAACATAATTGATTTAAAATTGATCGTGTAATGAGGGGTGTTTGGATGAAGCTTGGCCAACTGGAACGCACACGCGGAAAACCATAAGGGAACATGCAAATTGGTGAGAGTGTCCATGATTTAGATCTTACTGTTGTAATTTAAAATCAGTAGGAAAGTATAAAAAATGAGTGTACATTAAATCTTACAAGTGCACTGGTTTTTAAGCGTACATGTTGAATTCAGACATTACATGAAAAAGAAATGGACAATTGTCAAAAGAAATTGGGCATGATAGATATACGGTTAAAACAATAAACTGACCTTTCCAAGAAAGAACAATGTGTAGTCCTTGTGCCTCGCGGAGGTGGATACTGCCATGAGGCCCCTTGTAAGGCTTGCAGATGAATGGAGTTTCTGGTGGTGGATGATGATCCTGTGTCTTTCATGGTGCTCGAAAGAATGCCCAGGCAATGATATTACAACTGTCTGTCTGTTCCATAATGCTGCTTGAAAGAATGCACCTGCAATGTAGGACTTCGACCTCTTGAACCAAAACGAGATCAAAAGGCTCCTATTGAACCAGAACAAGTAGTCTCATGTGCATGACTCAAAACCAATGCAACTACTCACAGGTACTTTGGGTATTCAAGGTTTTGGAGCTGGCAATGAGGAGGAGCAAAAGCACTATCCCAATATTGGGAGGAGGAGGAGCACGATCCCAATATTGGGTAAAACATATTATTGAAGTACTGCAACTATTTAGGCGGTGTAGAAAGCGGTGCTTCAGTGATAAAGAAGAGGCCTTGAGATAGGAGAAATAAGCATGTCAGAGTGATAAAGTTAATCATTTATAATGAAGAGGGGGTGAGATCAAAGAACTAAGCATGTCATATGTCAGAGTTAATAGTTAATATGCCAGACTATTAGAGTTAGTATGTTAGACTGTTAGACTGATTTAAAGAAACAAGTTAGAGAGCGATGAAATCTGAGAACTAAGTGGTGAGATCCTCTGGAGAAGCACTCGTGATTCCAGCCTTTGCCCAAGGCCTCAAGTCGTGACAAATCCACTTGAAATAAAAGGGGCACGATGCTGAAGCCGATGCGGTTCCACGATTTCCATCATCATTATGATTAGGATTGCTCAATGTGGCAAGCCATGACAGAGAACACATGGTGCTGGATGAACACCTGAAGATTTCTTTGGTATTCACTATTCTCTGCCAGATGTTGTAATTCGTTTTCTCGGTCGGACTCAGAGGTGCCCAAAACAGATTTCTGGCTGCAATCGCCTGCTTCTCCCACAAATCCTCCATCTGCATTCATAGCGTAAAGAGATTTAAAATTCCCAATTTAGTATGTTAATTCTAATTAGGATAGCGCAAAGAGATATATTTAAACCCTCAAGGCGGACCATCACAAAACTATTTGGTTGCAGAAGGATAGATCATCAGAGATGGTGTACCTCGAGGTCTTAAATACTTCTTATACCGTAAAAAATGCTAATTCTGAAATCTTAGGGCATTAAAAAATTTGAAAGCAATATACCTACCCAACGGTTAAGAAAGAATAGACACAGAGTGGTCAATACGAATGCTAGAATAGATAACTAGCTTCAGCCTCTCAACTTTCTCCAATTTATCTTCTCCATTGCAGTCTAACTAAGCGTTTTAATCCTTTCACTGTCCTTCGGATTGGGCCGAGAACTGAAGCACAAAAAGGAAGAGAACATAGACATATTTCAATTGAAACGTCTTTGTCGGATCAAGATGCATGATTATCTAGAGTATTCCGTTCCATTTACAGCTGGGGTGATAAACTAGTTTTCTCGGCTGATAGGTTTTTCCGTGTTGGGGCAAAACCTGTCTCTATATATGCCTCACAAAAAGTAAGGTGGTTTGGTAAGCAAAGTGGTTTGGTTGTTTTCTTGGCTGATAGGTTTTCCAGTGTTGGGGCAAAATCTGTTTCTATATATGCCTCACAAAAAACAAGGTGGTTTGGTAAGCAAAGTGGTTTGGTTGACAGGTTTTGGGCAAACTCTGTCCTTATATATGCCTTTGACATAATTACTTATAGTCACTTTGGTTGGCTTAGAGTATATGACACTTTCATTTATCATTATTATATTGCTTATAGTCACATTGGCTTAGGATTTATGACACTTTATGTTTTCTTTATTTCATATTTATTAAAATTAAAAAGACTCGTTTGAATAATCATCTCATATTTCATATTATACATTTGGATATTGTGTAATTGGAGGTTATTAGTCTCTGCCATGGGACTATAGCAATGAGTTTGCTTTTGATGTGACATTAATTTGCCTTTTACCATAAATTTGTGTATGCAATGTAATGTTTAACATAGGAAAACAAATATATATTTTTGGATATAATAAAAATATTTGTGTTTCTCATTTCTAATTGGTTGATAGAATTGAAGTGTTATTGCTCCCTTCACGTCTTGCAATATGTAGAATTAATTACATAATCAATGAATTTCACCAATCACCACATCTAAATATAAAAAGTTGTACTATGTATTTATTATTATGTATTATTATATTTATATTATATTTATTATCTAATATATTATTTATTATTATATTTATAATATATTTATTATATTTATAATATATTTATTATATTTATGAATATTATAGTTCTATTAAGCTTACGGTTCATTATATATTTTGAATAACAAACAACCCTCAATTATTATCTTTTAACAAAAAATATTCATTACTTATGTATTTAGTTATATTAACTTTCATTGTTCAATATGTATTTCCCAACTAACTTAGGAGGGACTGCGTTGCCATGCAACCCTTGTTTGTTTCATAACAATTCTCATAAATTTTGTTAGTTGTATTATTTATAGGTCTAAATGCTACAACAAGACTAAAGAGAATAATTGTTGGTCTTATGTTCTAAGTTTAAAGTAGAAAGCTAATAGACAAACAACTATACATGTTTTTTTTTTGTTAGCTAAATATCTCTGACTTGCCTGTGGCTGAGATGCCGAGGATCACACCCAACCTAGATTATACTAACCCTTAACATGGTTGGATTTTGAGGTGTCCCCAAGGTTTCAAACCGATGACTTCACAAGTACAGAGTGCCTTAACAACACACTCCCTCACTGACTACTGTAAACCACAAGGACAACAACTATACATCTTACATAACATTCTAAAACATAATTTAAAAAAAAAAATCAATATAAAATTGTTTTGGGTTAAATAAATGTTAACAAAAATGAATTTCCTCGTAGAGAAATTTTCTTAACATTATATAAAGTTGGGGTTGGGATTTTAACCTTGTACGGATTCCCATGTAGATTTGACATTCAAAATAGTATTATTTGATGTCCAAGGGTTAAATAAATGTTAACAAAAATGAATTTCCTTGTGGAGAAACTTTCTTAACAGGTATATAAAGTTGGGGTTGGGATTTTAACCTTGTACGGAGTCCCATTTAGATTTGACCTTCAAAATAGTATTATTTGATGTCCATTGACTCTAAACAATTAAAATATTGAAGATATATAAAACTAAGTTGTAATTTCCTACAAATTATCCTTTTCATATGCCTTTTAGTTGTAATACATATAGATATAGGTAGGTTATATATGATAATGCAATCCAAAGTAAGTAAGATGTGCATGGATTTTGGGTTAAATAAATGTGAACAAAAATGAATTTCCTTGTGGAGAAATTTTCTTAACAGACATATAAAGTTGGGATTTTAACCTTGTACGGAGTCCCATATAGATTTGACCTCCAAAATAGTATTATTTGATCTCCATTGACTTTAAACAATTAAAATATTGAAAATATATATAACTAAGTTGTAATTTCTTACAAATTATCCTTTACATATGCCTTTTTAGTTCTAATACATAAAGATAGATTATATATGATAATGCAATCCAAAGTAATATTGAAGATATATAAAACTAGGTTGTAATTTCCTACAAATTATCCTTTACATATTTACATATGGCTTTTAGTTCTAATACACAAAGATAGATTATATATGATAATGCAATCCAAAGTAAGGTAAGTAGGATGTGCATGGATTGGAACAAACATTTCCTTACCATGGTCAGAGTTCATTTCCTTACCATGGTCAGAGTTGGTGTTGATTCCAATGAATATGATAATAAGAAGATTTCATGGTGCCCTTAAAAAAGAAAGTTCATACTTCCATAAATAGTATACTTCCATAAATAATAGTGGGGGTGATGGAGAATGTACCATAGTTAACAAACGGAAGTGTATTTTGGATCTAAAATCTCACCACCATTTAGGTTCATTATTCCTCCACCTAAATCATTATGCTTATGTTCCTTTGCACTATTATTACTATTGGGGTGTGAAGATGCTTCTTTGAAATTTAAAATTTGAAGTAGATGATGAGAAGGTAGTAATTTTTCCACCTTATCTATTTGTTAGTGAAGGATAGTGGTTGTTGTAAAGTAAGAAACAAGATAGTTTACTAGAGCATTGCTCCCATCTCTTAGAAATGTGTGCTAATTTATGCTTCATCGGTTATTAGTATATGAAGTTTCATATGGAATACAACATTGTTTTTTTAGACTCTCTAAAGTAAAAGTACTCTATACATGCATGTTGTCAAAATATGGTTGTAATGTTAAGAGGGAAAGATCAAATTGTATAGCATTAGGTTGTTGAGTGATAAAGAGAAGTCAAGGTTCCAACCGTACAAAACTCAAACAATTGTACAAAATTCAAAGGAATAACATTGTATGTAGGGAATTCATAGGGCAATGTATTGATGCATGGGATAACATTTATAAAGGACATGAACTTTGTTGTTTGAGTGTCATTAATCCAAATTTTTGGTTCTAGGGTAATTAATCCAACTTTAGAAATTCTACCTCTTCACTAGAGGTCGAGTTAGATCTAGTCCCTATGAACATTCATCCTTAGGGATGATTTGAAATATAATAAAACAACAACAAGCAATGGACACCATTTCACTTATAATCAACCCCAACCCAATAGGTAATTCAAGAGAAAAGATACCAAAACTTATGCCACAAGTTTCAACCCTCTAAGGCAATCTTATCATGCATAAACCAAATCTGAAATTTACTTCATGGAAGCAATATTACAATAGTAAATTATATCCTATTGTCTTCAATATCAATGTTAAACGCTTAACAATTTCAACCTCAACTTATGTCAAATCAGCAAGACATACTACCAAACCATAAAGACAAGGATAATTGGGAATCAAATATGTTATAAGACAACTTTGGATAGTTGAAAAATTCATATATATAGATAAGAAATGAAGTTCAAGTACATACTCTTATCTTAAGATAAGTTGGTGCAACCCTCCAAGTTCTCCAAAACATTATGTAGGGAAAAACATGAAAAATCATAGCTCCACCAAAGATACTCCAACAAGCTAAAGTCACGCTAGTAAGTTCTCCTTGACCTCATGCAAGGCATATCCTCTCCTCCCCTTCCTCAACAAGTACAATTTATGGTTTATCACCAAACCCTAACTCTAATGCCTTCTTAGGGATGAAATCATAACCATAGACTTCTAGATGCTCCAAGAAACCCTATCGCCTCAAGGAAAAGAGATATAAAGTACAAAAAATGAACAAGAGAGAGAGAGAGACTAGTGCTCTTCCTCCTCCTACAATTCTAAACCCAATAAATATAAGATGTAAGCCCCCTAAGCATGGATTATTAATTATGAGATCATCATCTCCAATGTCTCATACCCAAGATCAAGCCCTGACATCTCATAAGAGAAATCTCCCAACAAAGACGTCTTCTTTTCTCTTCATAACTTCTCCAAAGGATTTCTCATGAACCCTAACACCTTACTCCTATAAGACAAGTACAAAGAAAATAGTACAATGATGATGATGAGAATGACTCTATCCTTCCTCTGTTTATATATGACAAGTGAAGGGAGGTCTACAACAATAAGTGGACTATTAGACTGTGAGTCCCTAGACAATTACAAAGTCCAAGACCACTTACATATGAGTTGTAATCCTTATCGATTGATGAGGTGTTGTCATGACCCATTGATGAGTTGTCAATGCGATCTAGATTTAGAAGTGGTCCATGGTCCAATCCAAGTACTATAAATTCATATCATGATATCAATAAAATGTGAACATAATAGCATAAATCCTTTTTCGCTAATTCTTGTCTTGTCTTGCTTGTGTTCTATTTGTTAACATGGTATCAAAATGTCTTTAGTCTTAAGGGCCCCGCAACCCCTCCATGGTAGTCATCCACGAGATTTAATACTGTACTACATGGGATGAGATGATGGTGCCAAATGTGCATCAAGAAAGAGGAGCCAACAATTATGCAAAGGAGTCACGGTACAAACAAGGTCATAGTTATTTTGATTTCTGGTTGATTTAATCTACCACCGTTTTCTTATATGTTTTGGAAAATTATCTTTGCATGCTTCATTAAAGACACGGTGAATGATAGATTGAGGCATCCAACATCCCCTTCAAGGTAAATTGTAGAAAAATTGGTCGCTGGAAGAATTAACTAATTTGTGGGAGTAGTGAGCATCCCTGGATTAATTGTAGATACCAAAGTATGGATTTTTGTGTATTATCCAAAATGGGAAAGAACTTGTAGGTAGCAAAGTATGGAATTTTGTGTATTATCCAAAATGGGAAAGAATTTGTAATGGGTGAATTGAATAAAAAATAAAAATATTGTTGTTGTATTGAGAATGAGATCTGGAGAGCAGAGATCTCTATATGGAGTTAGTGAGAGACAACTTTTGAATTTTGTTTTGAGGATTTGATCCAAACTGTGCCACTCTATTGACCTTCAAACGACAGAGAATTAAGGTCTCATTAAAACTGCTACTTCGGCATACAAATGCATCTGTACCCATATCCTAATACCTACACTTGTTTCGTGCTTGTTTGAAATTGGTCGTTGCTTCTTGGGAAAAGATCCAATTCTGGTGTTTTTTCATCTAAAATCTCTCTACTGCAATTTATTTCACAAGGATCTGCATTAGTGATCAACGATCTACATCTTAAGTAAGAAATATGATGCCATTCTCGCATGTAGAGGCCACCAGATATGTGCAAGAGAGTACACGTTATGACAGCAATCCGATCTAGAGTTTGCCATTTGTTGAAGGCCACAATTGTCGGTCATTGTTAAAAACCATTGGAAGAAATCCTAGAGAATTCCGCAGAGGCGACCTGGTGGAATTCGAGCACTGGATCTCGATTATAGAATCTGTTTTTGGCTACGGATTAACACTCTGATGCTGCTACTTGCTCATCACCCTCCCTCCGACCTCGTTTCGATTTCTGGTATGACATTACTTTGATTTTGGGTGAGCTTTAATTGTCATAGAGGAGAACTTAGATCTGCATATGCATGATCCATATTTTTTCCAGATTGCATGGTTTAACATGGTAAGATCGCAAAAGGTTTCCACAATCACAATTGGGCAGACTCTATGAAATCGTGGTATTCACCACCTTAGGGAAAAAAGTATGTGAGTTTCTGACAAGATTTACGAAAGTAAGATCCAAATAAACGCAAGCCAGCTATTGGACAGACAATATTGTCGATAGAAGGAGAGGTTTTTCAGTTGTAATTATTCCCAGAACACTACCTTCATGTTTTTTCCACGAGCAACATCAACTGATGACCCTGAGTATACACTGCTTCCTCATTAAAGGGTAATGAAAAACTCACCTTTTTGTCATTGAAAGTTGATTATCAAAGGTAACAAATATAATGTGATAAAGTAAGTGGTAACGTGTGGAAGTGTACACTGGATAGTTGGGAGGAATTGTTTGAATTCTCCATGTCAGGGTTCATATCTTGTTTTGATGACATTTTCTTTTTGTGAGTCGATATGATTGTAAGCTGGCCATACCTTGATTCTCCGTGAATAACAAGATGTGAATGATATTATGTTAAAAAATATCTATAAGGTGAATTGCCATTTTTTGGAAATACTTTTGATAATCATGTAATCAACTTGGAATATCGTTGAGCACATTGTTATAACTCTTCCTCATAATCCTTATGAAAGTATAGTTGACCCTTGTTGAAAGCTTAGCTTTTGCTCCAAATCCTTGTGAAAGTATAGTCAAAGAGCTTGAAGACTATACACACTAATGAGAAATTACTTTGTAAAATGGTTCATTGAAGACCTTTCAATTATATTGGGGCATTTCCATAGTAAGAA
>ML835318.1:3808-48515 GCA_009831015.1 Picea engelmannii | reverse complement strand
GCAAATGAATTTGTTTTAAGGCTAATTTAGATTGTACCTTAATGATATTTTGCATTTTAGACATGCTAAGTTGGGCTAATAATAGATGATTAAAACAGACTGTAATTATTGACTAGCTTGACTTGACGATTGAGCGGGATATTGGCGAAGTCGTTTTTAGCTTGCGCTTCCCATTGAGGGTGTTGATGTTCATTTTTAATTAATGGTTGTACTTGGTTTTGTAAACATTTAATGTGTTTGGTTTGCTCACTGTAAGAGATTCTAGTTACTTGTGTATTTGTTTGGGGTGCGTGGGGTCGTTAGGATGATTTTCCTTAGGTTAGTAGGCTTGGTCTGCTTGTGTCGGGTGGGATGTAGACACCTCCTTGTTCCTTAGAACAGTCACCAACCTTGAGACCTTAAATGGTCAAAATCGATGGGAACCTGGGCTTGAGCGTTGCTTATGTGTCCTGGAGGTACTAACCATTGCAGGGTAGGATGAACATGTAGTCATTCTTATTCTTTGTCAATTGAATTTCGTACGTTGCTTCCAGGTGCTTGATGTGCCTTTATGTTTGGTCGTTATGTTGTTCTTGTGTGAGTTGCATGTATTGCGTTCGTCCTCGTGCTGCGCTGTTGACTATAATGTCATTATTACCTTCCTACACACACAAAAAAAAAAAATAAGGGTGCTTTTATCGGTTGTACATCATAGGAGTCATATACGATGGGGTTGTTACATGTGGTATCAGAGCCGATTCAAACCGCGACTTGGGATCGCTACGACTTTCGTTGATAAGATTTGATTTTAATGTTACTAATTGAGTTGACTTATATTCATGTAGGTAATCATGGTTAGAGGATGCCACAGAGGCAGTCGACGGGGTTCTACGGGAGGAGGCGCAATGCCTCTAGTAGCATCCATGCCTGAGGGGTCTAACCCCCAGGGAGATGAGCAGGTTCTCAGATAGGAGAAGATAGCAGTTGGTGATGTGGTCGAAATGATGAGATATTTTCAGTGCATGTCTGACACACTGATCAACCGTTTGGACAGAGATGAGTCCAGGGCGCTGGCACCCACTGAGGTTTTTCCGTGCGCTCTGGTCGGTACTGGTAGCATTCACCGTGAACTTGAGAAGGTCAAATTTCCTGAGTTCTTTGGTGTTCCGGATGGCGCAGCCACCGAGGCATGGTTGAAGAACATGACAATGTGCTTCGCACTTCACGATTATACCTCCAACATGAAGGTCTGCATGGTCGTATTCCAACTGAATGGGAGAGCTCTTCTATGGTGGAAGACACTCCTACTATAGCTAAAGATGGCCATCGAAGATGTGTCATGGGAACTGTTTGAGGAACGGTTTTGAGAGAGGTACCTTTCATAGGAATTCATTGAGCGTCAGCTCAATGAGTTCAACACATTACGACAGGGAGGTCATATGGTGCCCGAGTACGAGCCAATTTTATGGAGCTACTCAGGTATGCTCCTCACATTAACACTGAGAAACCTAAGGTCAACAAGTTTGTGTTCGGGCTTAATGGTAGCATACATGCAAAAGTTAGGATTTTGATGCCTCATACCTTGCATGATGTCGTCCAGAAGGCCCTCATAGCAGAGGAGGATCTTATCAGTGGGGGTCAGACTAGGACTCCGGCGAGACTAGCAAGGCAGGTGTCATATGGAGCACAGCAGCATCAGACACCAGCCAGACTTATGCCAAGATATCATGGATTCCAGAGGGGATCCACATTCACTACACCTCAGTGACCAATGCCTCAGTAGCAGACACCTTATCAGGGACCACAACATCAACAACAATGTCGACCGCAGCAGCAGTAGTTTAGGCCTATTTAGTAGAACAAACCATGATTCGAGGCCGGTGGGCCATCATCTTCTACTTTAGGTACAAGGACTATTGGGCCAAAGAAGGGGTGTTGGATGTGTGGGGAGCCACACTACCAGCGCAACTACCCAGTGGAGAGGACTAGAGTGTCTGGATCAACTAGACCCACTAGCATGGGAGATATGGGAAAGGCCCATCAAATTCATGCAGCAGTGAATAACCGCCAGGTAGAGCATCAGTCAACTGTGCTCAAGACGAAAGGTATAGTCGCTGACCAAACCCTTAGTATTTTGATAGATCTCGGTTCTACCGAGAGTTTCATTTCAGGTGCAGTGATAAAAAGGATTAAGGTAAAGGTAGTCGAACAGGATGAGTTTAGCTTCATAGAGATGGCTTCAGGATCCAAACAAAAGGTTGGAGGAAAGGTTATGGGCTGTACCCTTAATCTGGGAGAGTTTTTCACAAGGTCCAACCTGTACGTCACGGTCCTAGGAGCTTATGATGTCGTGATTGGTATGGACCGGTTGGAAGCGCATGAGGAGATACTCAATTGTAAGACGAAACAATTGATCTTGGTCGATGATGAGGGACAAATATGTGTGATTGTAGGACAGAACTAGGGAGTTTCCCTGAGGTTCATCTCTTCCTTGCAACTTCAGAAGATCATGCGCAAGGGGTGTAAGATTTATATAATCCTTGCGTTAAACAAGAAGGGAGTAGCGAAAGGTATAGAACACCTTTCGGTGGTGAGAGAGTTTGTGGACGTATTTCTGGAGGAGTTACCTGGGATGCCACCAGAGAGGGATTTGGAGTTTACCATAGACCTAAAACTGGGGACTGAACTGATAGCAAGAACGCCTTATCAAATGTTGACCTCGAAGTTACAAGAGTTGAAAATGCAACTGAAGGAGTTGTTGGACCTGGGACTGATACATCCAAGTGTGTCACCATGGGGTGCGCCTGTTATTTTCATATGAAATAAGGATGGGTCGTGGAGGCTCCACATTGACTACCATCAATTGAACAAGGCCATGATCAAGAATCAATATCTGTTGCCAAGGATTGATGATCTGTTCGATCAAATGAAGGGTGTGACGGTGTTCTCCAAGATCGAGTTGCGATCAGGGTATCACCAATTACAGATCAAGGAGGATGACGTCCCTAAGACTATCTTTAAGATGAGATTTGGACATTATGAGTTTACTGTTTTACCGTTTGGACTGAAAAATGCCCCAGGGGTATTTATGAGTTTGATGAATGGGGTGTTTAGCGAGTACTTGGACAAGTTCGTCCAAGTATTCATTGACGATATTTTGGTCTACTCTCAGACGATGGAGGAACATGATGAGAACTTGTGCTTGATACTACAGTATCTGTGAGAGCACAAATTGTATGAGAAGTTGTCCAAATGCTCTTTTTACCAATAGAAGATTCACTACTTAGGGCATGCCATCTCAGGCGAAGGCATCGCCATGGATCCAGCAAAGGTTGAGGCTATGATGGAATGGTCGGCATCGATGAATGTCTTGGAAGTGCATAGCTTTATGGGTTTAGAAGGATACTATCGACGGTTTGTCGAGGGGTTTTTGAAGATAGCAAATCTGATCACAGAATTGCAGAAGAAAAACAAGAAGTTTGTTTGGACCAAGAAATGCGTGGAAGAATTTCAGAGGCTCAAGGAGTTGTTGACCACAACACCGATACTAAAGTTCCCTGACATGGATGAAGACTTCTTGGAATGCATTGATGCATCCAAGGAAGGCTTAGGCAGAGCCTTGTTGCAAGATGAACGAGTGATTGCTTACATCTCGAGGAAATAAATAACGAATGAGGAGAACTATGCGATGCATGATTTGCAATTGTTAGCCATCATATATGCCTTGAAGGTTTGGAGACACTACCTTGTCGGACACAAATTTGATCTAAGGAATGACCATTATGGACTACAACAAATCCTTAAGAAAAGTGACCTGAATGCACAACAACGACGTTGGTCTGAATTTCTTAGTGAGTACGACTTTGAGATTACTTACATAAAAGGAAAAGTGAACTGAGTGGCAGATGCATTGAGTCGGAGACCACTCATCTTTTTGATGCTGCCTCTTCAAAAAAATCTACGTGAAAAGATTCTAACTTTACAGCCTGATGATCACTGGTACAAAGAGGTCGAGGGTTTTATCGGACAAAAAACAATGATGGTACCATGTTTTGAAGGATTTTCATTTCATAGTGATGGATTATTGAGGTTTAAAAATTGGATCTATGTACCACTGAATGACGAGTTGAGGATGTTGATCCTGAGCAAGGCTCATAGAGTCATTTACATGGCGCACCCGGGAGTCATGAAGATTAGGGAAGACCTTAAACCCTTATTCTTCTAGAAGGGAATGAAGGCAGACATAGTCAACTATGTGGCCAAATGTCTAGAATGTCAGTAGGTAAAGGATGAACATAGACACCCAACAGGATTACTACAACCACATGCTATTCTAGAATCGAAATGGGAGGTTATTTCGATGGATTTTATTATTGGATTGCCACTGACGACAATGAGACATGACTCAATTTTCATAGTAGTAGACACTCTGATGAAGAGGGCTCACTTTATTCCTGTGCGTATGATGTATCAAGCACCTAACATAGCTAGAGTTTTCATCAGTGAGATTGTGAGGCCACATGGTGTGCCTAAGAGGATTATATCCGATCGAGGATTGGTGTTTACTGGACGATTTTGGACGAGTTTCCAAGAGTCCTTGGGAACCCAACTTAACTTTAGCACTACGTATCACTCGGAGATTGACGGGCAGAACGAACGAACAAACCAAACCTTGGAGGACATGTTGTGCATGTACGTGATGGACCAACAAAAGCATTGGGAAGAATTCTTTCCACTAGTGGAGTTCGCTTACAACAACAGTTACCAGAGCACCATTAAGATGGTGTCTTTCGAGTTTCTTCACGGGCGACCATGTCAGACACCTTTGAGTTGGGATCGACTTGAGGATAGGGTCTTGGTGGGACCAGAAGCGATCCAAGAAATGGAAGAGAAAATGCAAATAATAAGAAAAAGGATTAAATAAGTGCAGGATCGACAGAAGAGTTATGTCGATGCGCATCGTGTCGATCGTAGTTACGAGGTCGGAGATAGAGTCTTCTTACGGGTTAAACTGCATAAAAGTTTGATAAAGTTTGGGAAGGGAGATAAACTCTCTCCTATGTTCATGGGACCTTTCGATATTGTGGAGAGAAAGGGGGCCGTGGCCTATTGACTAGCCTTACCTGATTCTTTGAGGTGCAAGCATGATATTTTTCATGTATCTATTTTAACGCATTATATTAGTGATCCTACACATGTTATTGACATGAATTCCTTGCAGGTGATGAATGAGGGGCTGCTCATAGCTGAGTCTATCCGAATTTTGGATCATCATGTTCAAAAGCTACGACGTCAAACGATAGAGAAGGTCAAGGTCCAGTGAGACAATTATAGTCCACAATCGACGACCTGGGAGGACACATATAATATGCGCCAACAATTTCCATTTTTGTTTGATAGATAGACATATGATATTGTGGTACACTTAATTTCAGCATATATATAATGTGAAACTTTAGGAGAATTTTAGACCAAGAGGGGGTGTATGTAACATCCCACTCTGGTGCACTGAGCGAACTTATTCTTTGAGGACACTTGCTCGCAAGTGATCCAGATTATTATGCTATTAAAACATTTGATTTTGATTATGAGGCGTTATGGGATTGATGACATGTTGTTTTACTGCATTGACATAAATAGGTGTGATTGACTTAGTTTACTGAGTGTGCAGGATTTTGGACCTCAAAGATGCAGAGGCATCGATGGAACCCCTTGGACTCTAATTTGAGTCATGGAGTATACCATTGGGGTTGATTCTTTTACGATGATAGTAGTGCATCTGATTAGATGATATGATATGGATATGTTTTGAAATGATTTGTTGATGATGCAGGTTGATGATAGCTTTCCAAACAGACTCACATGTGGAATAAAGGGGTCTTGCACGACTACCAGAGATATTGAGGGAGGGGTGTGGGTAGCAGCCCTTCCAAAACCTATTAGCACTCCCGTCGTGGCTCAAATTGTAGGTTAACGATTACCTAGTTCGAGAGGACCCACGATGCCATGAGGGAATACTGCGACAGTCGCTCATGATGATTCTAAGGGGTGCGCAATAAGGCGGGGACCTTATTCCTTAGAGGCCCTTAGCCTCCCACAAGTTCACCTAGCGGATTTTTGACTCCAGGGGTTTCTGATGTCTACCATCTCAGTCAAGAGGTGAGTGTCACCCTTGGAGCACGTAGTGCGTCCTAAAGGGCACGTCGCGCAAGGGAACAGATGAGGTGAGTGGCACCCTTGGAGTACCCAGTGCATCCTAAAGGACACGTCATGTTGTTGATGATAGAGGAATGAACCTAGATGGCCTTAGGATGAATAACGTGTTAAGTATTTTTAAAACAATTTCCCTAATTAAATGTCACCCGGTGCAAAATTTAAGGTCTAAGTCTAAATTACACTAGTTGTAAAAAAATTTCTTTCAAAAAAATAAAAATAAAATAAAAAAAAATAACATTTTTTCTTTCAATTGGCCGAAGGAAGGGACTTCTTGCCTTTGCAACTCCCCTTGTTTTAATAGTTACATATTTTTTCTTAAAAGTCTCCATAAATACATTATTTTTCTTGGGAAGGATCTCTTTTAAAAAATTGGGTACTCCCTTGAGTCCTTTTCAAAGAACCGTGTGAAGCTACACATTATGATTCATATTTTTAGAGAAGAGATATTAATATTTATGGAAAGGAAAATCTAGAATAGTGTCTCAATGGAAATGATGTTTATATTTTTTCTTTGGAGCGATAGTGGGCCTTTACTTTTTGTTTTGAATCTGATGCCATGTTTTTTTTTTCCAAGGCTCTAACCTCTAGTTATTGTCACCGTTTATTTCATAAGCGCTTAATTGAAATTTGATGATCCTTTGTATGTTTCTTTGGTCATGCATTTTGCATTATTATTAAATATGATTCCGTTGCAAAAATATACCAAGTTGTCTTTTTTAAATTTCATTCAGTAATTATGAAGTCAAGGGGAAAAATGGATGTAACCAAATTTCTCTCTATGTATATAGGATTGGGCGTTGAAGAGAGACAAAGCATGTTATTTAATATAGATGGTAAAATTTCTTAGCGATGGGTAATTTAATTTGGATTTTTAAAATATTCTCAATGAGAAAATATTGAATCATTTTAATCCATTAAAATGATGGACTTTGCACTTTTTTTTATCCTTCACAAAGGCTTTTATTAAATGAAACCCATAAAAGATTTACATGCTACAAATTAGGACAATTATTTATATGTGTATGTGTCAATTTAGAATGCTTCGTACAACTTAAGCATAATTACTAAAATAGAATTAATGGTTTATTTTATATAAGTCTTGTTTATTTTATTCTAAAATTAGGAAAAAACTGTCTTATGTCTCCATAAATACAAAAACCCACATTCTAAAATTACTAGAATACATTGAACAGTAAATCTTTTTTGAATTGCTCTCTAATTTCCTTTTTTTTGAGGTGGTTTTAAAATATGGTTCAGAGGTATCTCTTTCACTCTCCCCACCCAATTTTAAATAGTTGAGGAGAATCTATCCCATTGTGATAAGGCTAAAAGGGTAGACACTCCATAGATACAGGTCCACTCTAGTGTGCCTTGGGATGCCTTATCCCTTTATAAGTCCCAACTTCAATGGTATATATGGATTGTAGGTTGTTAGTTCAATGATATATTTAACTTGTGGGTTGTTGAATATTGATGCAAACCCCACCCTCTCCTAGGGCCCACGCAACCTTCCAGTCTAGGATCGTTCTAGTCAGAAGCTGAAATTAGCTCACGGGCTCCCTCTAAGCCCAAAATTTCAATACACAAGTCCTTAACCCACTTTCTGAATGGAAATTATCTTCTTCAGGAGTCCCTGAGCACTAGAAAAGCCTCCTCGGAGACCCAATTCCAAGACCGTGTGCCAAACCTTCAATCCCCAAAAGTTTTGAGACTTCAAGACTTTTTTCCCTTTTCTGTCTCTGAATACACAACTTGCAAACTTTCAAACAATGGGAAACAAGAACAATGGTCTTCAACGAGCATTGAGATCGATTGCTCCAAATCCGTTGTTTCAGGCTTCGACAATTTTTTACCACGCCCAAACTGCACACAACACTTGTGAAGTGTCGATCATCGAAAAAGAGGCAGATCTGATGGCTCCTATTCCTCCATCGGATCAACAAATATCCACCTATTTCTCACTTTGGGCTTCGATGATTTCTCCATAATTCCTTTTCACAAATTTCTCGGATCACCAAAAAGGCAATTATGATAAGTCTCATATCGACGGTCCTCAAGCAATGATGGATGGACGGTTCTGATCTATTCTCTTCAGGATTCAACGATTTATTTTGGTTGTCCACAAGAAACAACTCGTTTTATATTCTGATGTCGAAATGCAGAAAATATTATCCTTCCTCCACGTGTCCCCTTCCCGATCGACAACTAGGATTCTTTTCGGACTTCAGTGATTTTTCTCCGTATCTCCACGGTGACTCAAATTTTTCGATGTGCCACATCCCCAAACTGTGCAATATTGTTCCATGTGTCCTCCTCTAATGGATGGTTGAGATGGACTCCGACCATTGACCCTTCGGGAGTCTTCATAGCATTGCACTATGTTTTCTCCAGAGTGTCAGACCTCTAGATCCGTTGTCATGTGTCCTTACTATGATTGACAATCCAGATCAAATGTAGACTCCAGGACTCCAGAGCAATCAAATTTCTCTTCCTTCTATCCTCCTGGAGTGTCTATCCTCTGGATCTTATAATATGATGATGCGTGTACCTACCGATAGATGGCCCAGATGAAATCCAAGGCTTCAAGACTTCGACGTTTCTCCACTCTTGAACCTCCATGCCTAAATTTTTTTGGAGTGATATTCCATCGGAGTACACGATATGTTGACACGTTTCCTCGGATTTTGGACAGCCATAATTAACTCTGGCCTTCCATTGTTCAGGGGTATCGACTTCTCCACACGTCAAATATCTCAAATGCACGAAGTCTGAAGGACTTCACCGATTAACCCTCACGCAACTCCTCATGATCCAACGACTTTCCACTCTCTTGCAAAATCCCGAATGGATCTCGAAATTTGATTCCCACTCTTTGATAGCTCCTCCTTTAATATTTTAACCTGAATTCTCCCAAATTCAAGAATTTATAATGACTAACAGGGGTAAAACCTGTGTTGCTTATCCATATTTAAGTGTGACAAAATATCCTGGATCCTCCCAAACATATCTCAACCATTTGACTATTGAAACATGCAAATCCTCTCCTCCTTAAATATTTTGATAGCTATCCTTCCCGATCTTTAAGTCCTTGAGGTATTTTCGACCTCTGGCGCACTCATTGCATCCTTTGAAATTCTGAGAAATTTTTGGACTTAGATATTTTTGAAGAAAATATCCTTTATGCACTACTTGTGCTCATCTCCTATGAGACTTCTTCAACACTTAAACAAAGTGTTTTCCCGACACACTCCTTGCACGGGTCTTCAATCTTTTCTCTCCATTGAGAAACTGTGCATTGTTTTCATTTCAATTGAACAATTGTGCACTCCTTGCACTTCAACTGTAAATTCATGTTATCTCTTCTGAGCTTTTGAATCTATCTCAACTTGTCCTATGCACTTCTTTTACTGAGAATCTCAAAAGAGAAACAAATGAAAAATTACAGAAACATCAAAGGTTTCCACACTTAACCATGAAAAAAATATCCATGCATAAAAGATAGATAAATAGATAAAACACATAGAGCATAAAGAAATATCACATGTACTTAAATAATTCAGATGAAAACAACACCATACATTTGGAATTAAACTTCTTTGCTTGTATTCATTTAGTAAAATATGTACATGGACTCATAAATCTCTTTGTAACTCTTCATAATCTTCAACATCTCTTTCAACAACAATAATAATAACATTCAACAACATCATTTGGTCATACAATACACATATTTATACATGGAGAGGCTTCTCGAGCCTTCCCTCCCGACTACCTTAGTGATATCCTAGCATAGTTAATACATTCATCTACTAAGGTCTATTACATTGAATGTAAATTACATTCAGATATGATTCGATACTCAATATATGTACAACCTTATCTCATAATTAAAATAATTAGAACTTTGGTGGCCTTATGTGATGGCTCTTGCCTCAATATATTTAAAATATTTAAATTACAATCCTTTCAAAATAGAATGATGCTCTCTCCTTGGATTTCAAAAACAATTTGAAATCTGGGAGCCAGGTGATGATTTGTCCTCAACCTAGCCTCTTTAATTGTTGAAGGTGATGCTCCTGCATCAAACTCCTCTGGCCAAAAATTCATGGACTCCTGTCCATGAGCTCATGCTTTTGTTTTCCATGCTTCTAAATTTCAGATTCATATACCTGACTAGAATCCTCTCCTAGGTGACCCTTCCACTTCACTAGGTACTCAAAATAAGTCTTTCTCCTTGTATTCTTACCAATCCTCTGATCTATGATCTTCTCCATCTGTGGTTTTTCTATTGTGGGCATCTTCTTTTCTCACTGAATCTCCTTTTGACCATTTGATCCTCCTGTATCATCCATCCTATAAATTTATAGGTATACACCAATAAATATGGGTGATATACCCATATTCTCTGGAATCTCAATCTCATAATCATTTGCATCAAACTTTTTGAGGATCTTACATGGTCCTATTTTCCTCATCTTTAATTTGTTATATGTTCCCCTTGGGAACCTTTTCTTCCTTAGGTGTGCTAAAACTTGATCTCCAACTTTGATATGAACCTCTCTCATTTTCTGATGAAATTGGATTTTATATTTATGATTATTATCCTCTAACTGTCTCTTTGTCTAATCATGAAGCTTATGCATCTCTACAACAATGTCTTATGCTCCTGCACTTTGGAACTCATTTTGTTTCAAATACCTTAAATCCGAAATTCCTCTCGGATGCATTCCATACACTATTTGAAATGGACATTTTCTATTTCTTATGTTTGGATAATAATTATAAGAAAACTCTTCTTGGGGAAGAATTTAATTCCATTGATTGTGATGTGCAGTGACCAAACTCCTCAGCAAATTCCCTAAACTACGATTTACCACCTCAGTTTGTCTGTCTGTCTGAGGGTGATATGATGAACATAAGGAAAAAAAAATCTCCAACCTTTTTCATAGATTTCTCCAAAAGTGTCCCACAAACTTGGTATCTTTGTTTGAAACCATACTCCTTGGAAATCCATGCAATCTCAGAACCTCTTTGAAAAATAAATTTTCTAAATGAGTATCATCGCTGGTTTTTTGGCATGGTATGAAGTGTGCCATCCTTGAAAATCTATCAACCACAACAAATATGGAATCACTCCCCCTCTTGCTTCTTGGCAATCCCAACACAAAATTCATTCTTATGCCTTCCAATGGCCTATATGGAATAAGCAATGGCTGATACAGACCAATTTTCTACTGCTTCCCTTTTGCATACTGAAAGACTCTACATATCTCCACAAATTTCTTCAAATTGGATCTCATACCCGACCAATGGTATGAAGAACTCAGTTGTGCATAATTCTTGTCATGGCCGAAATGTCAAGCTAATCCTCCACTGTGTTTTTCTTTCAATAAGTTGTCTCTCATTAAGCATTTCATAATACACAGTTGGCTTCCTTTGAACAACAATCCATCTTGAATTAGATACTCTATCCACTAACTTTTGTCCCTTAGCAAAGGGTTCCCACATGCTTCATAAGCCTCTTTAAAATCTAGATCTTCATGACACATTTCCTTAAGGTGTTCAAACCCTAAGGTCTCCACTTGGAATTCCTTCATCACGAGACATCTCATGCTCAAAGAATCAACATCTTTGTTAGTTCTACCACTAATGTGCTTAGTAAAAAAAAT
The DNA here is from genome assembly GCA_009831015.1 of Picea engelmannii. Classification (NCBI taxonomy): domain Eukaryota; kingdom Viridiplantae; phylum Streptophyta; class Pinopsida; order Pinales; family Pinaceae; genus Picea; species Picea engelmannii. Next base: position 36,651 of record ML835318.1, on the reverse strand, counting down.
AAACTTGTGCATGAATTCTACCCATTTAGCATGTCTTTGGTTCAACTTCTCTTGTCTTCTTATGAATTGTAAAGCTTGATAGTCACTGTACAAGACAAACTCCCTTGGAATAAGATAATGCCTCCACTTTTTCATATCTTGTATTACAACATACAACTCCTTATCATACATATAATATTTTCTCTTACTATCATTCAACTTATCACTGAAATAAGCCACAGGCTTATTGTCTTGGCTCAAGAATGACCAATAGCTACTCCACTTGCATCACATCTCACTTGAAATATCTTCATAAAATCTGGTAGAACCAGAATCGATTGTTCTATGATCTTCCCTTTCAATAATATGTCATTTTTCAGATTCTATTGTCCAATTAAAATACTTATTCTTTTTCTTTATAGTGTCCATTATGGGTGCACAAATTCCACTGAAATTCCCAATGAATTTCCTGTAAAAACTTGCTAATACATGGAAACATCTCAACTCAAATATGATTCTTGGAGAATACCATTCTTTGATTTCCCTCACCTTCTTTGGATCCATCTTCAATTCATTTGAAGAGATCACAAAGCCCAATTATATGAGTTATTTCTTTCATGAAATAACATTTTTTTATATTTATCAACAACTTCTCTTGCCACAACCTCCTCATAACTAGTGTCAAGTTCCTTAAGTTCTCTTCTTCAGTTTTACTGAAGACTAGGATATAATCCAAATACACAATTACAAACTTACCTATGAAGTATTTGAGTACTTCATTCATTAATCTCATGAATGTGCTCGGGGAATTTGTTAAGCCAAATGGCATAACAGGCCACTCATACGACCCTTCATTCTCCTTGAATGTTGTCTTCCATTCATATCCCTCTCTCATTATTATATGATGATAGCTACTCTTCAAGTCTATCCTGGAAATATAATTTTATCCACTCAAGCAATCCATCAAATAATCCATTCTAGGTAAAGGGAATCTATACCTGATGGTAATCTTATTGATGGCTCTAGAATATGTTCACATTCTCCACCCTCCATCCTTATTTGGACTCAACACAATCGGTATTATGCATGGACTCAAACTTTCTTTGACCAAACCCTTATCCAACAACTCTCAGACATGATCCTTGACCTCTTCATTCTCTTGAGGTGTCAACCTATATGCTTCTTTGTTTGGAAAACGTGCTCCTGGAATAAGGTCAATATAATGACTAATACTCTTAATGGGTGGTTAAAATGAGGTAACTCATCCACCACGATGTCAACAAAATTATCCGAAAATTCATGAATCTCTTCAGGTAGATCATCCACATAAGTACTTGTAAGGATGAATCTAGGATTTCTCACCACAAAAAACTGCATCTCTTATTCCTTATTCACTTCATTCAAGAGTTACTTCCCACTCATGAGAAGTATGATTGAAATAGCTTCTTCCTTTACTTTTTTTTCCTCCATTGGCAGTAACAGGTGTGCACGACCATTCTTCTCAAGGGTGTAAGTATTTTTTCTCCCATCATGTATGAAATTTCTGTCAAATTTCCATGGTCTTCCCAACAGAACATGACAAACGTCCATGGGTATTACATCACACAAAATCTCATCTTTATAACCTCCTATATTGAATTCAACATTACACTGACGACTTACCATGACTTGGTGTCCCTTTTGCAACCATGATACCTTGTACGAGTTCATATGTGTAGTTGTCTACAACTCCAACTTTAACACCATTTCTGTGGATACCAAATTATCAGTGCTCCCACTATATATGATAACTTTACATACCCTATCCTTGGTCTTGTAAGCAGTCCTGAACAGTCTATTTTTCTAAACTGGATCTTTTTCTTATTTCTCTAGTTTTAAGATAAATTTCCTCATGATAAAGGATTTCCCATCTTTTGATGCTTCTGACTCAACATTCCTCCTTTCAGCTTCAGAAATGTGAGATTCTCCACCTCCTTGTTTCTTCTTCCTCCCAGGAAATTCCCAATACATATTCCCTGTCTCTCCACAGACATACAATTTCACTTCTCCTCCTCTGTCTCTTCCTCTTCCTTGAGAAAAAGAGTTTCTTCCACCATATTTTCCACCTGTGGAACTTCCTCCTCTTTCTGTATGAGTGTGATACTTTCCAACTTCATTTTTGGGTTTCTCAAAATTCTTTCATATAGATCCCCTGCCTCTTCTTGGACTCTTTCCTCTATTTCGTTGGCTTTGTTCTTTGGCGAAATTATCCTCTACTTTCAATGATTCCTGATAAGTTTATTTCACCATTCTCATTGTCATCATACTGACTTCATCCTGAATTTAATATCTCAGTCCATTAATATAAATGGAAACTTTTTCCTCATCTCTCTCTCGATGTCCTGCTCTGATGTTCAATCTATGAAACTCTTAAGTGTACTCCTTCACTAACAAGCCCTTTTGTCTCAATTTCTTCAATCTCCTGAAGATATTGATCTGATAGTTTTTGGGTATGAACTTAGCTTTTAATTTAGCTACCATTTTGTCCTAGTTTTTTTATTTTTTTCTTACCTTTGTGTCTGTTGTCGACTTCCAGTTCATCCCACCATAGTGTTGCATGTTACTTCATTCTGGTAACAAAATTCTTCACCTTCTTTTCATCCTTAATTTCTTCATAATTGAAGTACTTCTCTAAGGCCCTTATCCATTCCAACAAATCCTCAACATCAAAGTTTCCTTCATACATCGGGACTTCCTTTTTTTCTTTGTCTCCCATTTTTACATATTATTTGAACAAGCATTCCTCTACTATGTTTCCTTATGCAACTCCTTAAACTTCCATTTCTTCACTCTCATCTTCAATAATGTCACCAACATCGGGTTCTCTTCTATGCATTGTCTCCATGACATCCAATCTTAAACAAAGTTGCCTAATTTCTCGTTCCATGGATGGATTTTATATGGGTCTCTATGTACATCTTTTGGGCAACATGATTCTAAAACTTATTTCACATAGAGAATAATTATTTCTCTGATACCACTTGATGTAGACCCCACCCTCGCCCAGGGTCCGCGTGACCTCTTGGTCTAAGATCGTTCTAGTCAAGAGATGAAATTGTCTCACAAGATCCCTCCAAGCTCAAAATTTGAATACACAGGTCCTTAACCCACTTCACGAATGCAAATTATTTTCTTCGTGAGTCCTCGAGTGCTCGAAAATCATCCACAGAGATTGAGGGCCAAAACTGTGGGCCAAACCTTCAATCCCCGAAAGTTTCAAGACTTCGGGACTTTTTATCCCCTTTTTATCTTCAAACGCACAACTTGTGAACTGTCAAACAATGGGAATAAAGATAAATGGTCTTCAACGAGCATCTATATCGACAACCTCAAATCTGTTGTTTTCGACTTCAATGCTTTTTTACCACACACAAACTACACACACCACTTGTGAAGTGTCGATCACCAAAAAGGTGCATATTTGATGACTCCTATTACTCCACTGGATCAATGACTCTCCACCTCTTTCACACATTGGGATTCAATTATTTCTCCACAAATCCTTTTCACAAATTTCCCAAATATCCAAAAATGCAATTATGCAAAGTCTCAGATCAATGGTTGTCAAGCATCGATGGATGGATGGTTCTGATCTATTCTCTTCGAGCTTCAGTGGTTTATTTTGGTCATCCACATGACACAAATATTTATATCTTTCGATGTCAAAATGACAAAAATATTATCCTTCCTCCATGTGTCCCCTTCCTAATCGATGGCCAGGATGATTTTGGGACTTCAACTATTTTTCTCCATGTCTACATGATGACGGAAATTTATCGAAGTGCCATGTCCCTGAACTATGAGATATTGCACCACGTGTCCTCCTCCAATGGATGGTTGGGATGGACTATGACATTCGGGCCTTTGCAAGTCTTCACAACACTGCACTATGTTTTCTCTACAGTGTCAGATCTCTGGATCTACTAATGTGTGTCCTTCCTATGATTGACATTCTAGATCAACTACGGACTTCAGGACTCTGGAGAGATTGAAATTATCTTCTCACTATCCTCCTGAAGTATCTATCCTTTGAATATTCTAATCTGAGGATGCATGTCCCTGCCAATAGGTGATCCAGATGAGGTCTGGTACTTTGGGACTTCAAGGGTCCTCTACTCTTGAACCTCAAATCCAAACTTCTTCCAGAGTAGCAGTCCATCAGAGTACATGATTTGTTGACAGGTGTCCTTGGATTTTAGACAACCATGATTAACTCTGTCTTTCGATACTATGGGGGTCTTGACTTATCCACACACAAAATATCTCGAATGTGTGAAGTCTAAAGGACTTCACCGACTATCCCTCATGCAATTCCTCTTGATCCAATGACTATCCACTCTCCTACAAACTCCCAAATGGATCTGGATCTTTGATTCCCACTCTCTGATGTCTCCTCCTTTAAGATTTTCCCCTGAATTCTTCCAAACTCACAAATTCTTAATGAATTACGGGGTTAAGCCCTGCGCTACTTCTCCAAATCTAAGGGTGACATAAGATCTTGGATCCTCTTGAATATATATCAACCATTTGACTATTGAAACAAGAAAATCATCTCCTCCTTAAGGATTTTGACTGCTATCCTTCCCAAGATTTAAGTCCTTGAGGTATTTTTGACCTCTAGTGCACTCCTTGTAGCCTTTCAACTTCTGACAATTTTTTGGCCTTAGATATTTTTGAAGAAAATATCCTTTACACACTCCTTGCACTCGTCTCCTCTGAGACTTCTTCAACACTTAAACAAAGTGTTTTCCTGACGCACTCCTTGCACGAGTCTTGTCCAATCTTTGCTCTCCACTGAGAAACTGTGCACTATTTTCACTTCAACTAAACAACCGTGCACTCCTTGCACTTCAATTGTAAATTCACATTATCTCTTCTGATCTTTTGAGTCTATATTGACTCAGACTAGGCACTGCTTGCGGGAACTATGCACTCCTTGCACCAAGAATCTTAGAAGATAAACAAATGAAAAATTACAGAAACATCAAAGGTTTCCACACTTAACCATGAAAAATATATTCATGCATAAAAGACACATAAATAGATAAAACACAGAGAGCATAAACAAACATCACATGTACTTAAATAATTCATATGAACACAACACCATACATTTGGAATCAAACCTCTTTGCTTCTATTCATTCAATAAAATATGTACATGGACTCATACATCTCTCTACAACTCTTCATAAGTTTCAACAACTCTTTCAAAAACAATAACAATAACATTCAACAAACTCATTTGGGCATACAATACATATATTGATACATGGAGAGGCTTCTCGAGCCTTCCCTCCAAAGTACCTTAGTGTTATCCTATCAGCGTTAATACATTCATCTACTAAGGACTATTAGACTGAATGACAATTACATTCATATATGAGTCGATACTCAGTATTTGTACAACTTTATCTGATAATTAAAACAATTACAACTTCGACAGACTTATGTGGTGGCTCTTGCCTCAAAATATTTAAAATCTTTAAATTACAATGCTTTCAATACAGAATTACGCGCTCTCCTTGGAATTCAAAAGAAATTTGAAATCTGTGCATTGGGTGTTGAGTTCTCCTCCACCTGGCCTCTTTAATTGATGAAGGAGATGCTCCTGCATCAAATATACTCTTTTATTATTATGGAAACAAATTAGTTTGATCCTAGACCTATCGTAAATCACTCTAACAAGTTACACATGATTAAAACAACAAATCTTTTTTTGTTATGAAAAAAAATCATTAATCTCATCATCATCCCGTCATATTCCCACTACTAAATATCCAATTTCTATTCTTCCTTATCATCTCATTCTATATTTTTGAATTGCTCGAATTCATTGTTATTTCCAAAAGGATCAATTTTAGGTTGTATAGATGCCCTCAACTTCTATGTGCATTTATTATAAAATTCAATGCCTATGTATCATGTGCATCCAATCCATGTGAAACGTTATTTATAGAAATCGATTGAAAACCTCACCCTATAAAGTAAGTATCCTATTTCTAGTCACTCAAATATTAAGTAAGTATCCCATTTCTAGTCACTCAAATATTACCCACTTAATGTAGTTACACACAACCTAGCGGTTACTAAAAGGTAATGATATTGCATGCTTATATCCTTTGTCCATGTTTATTTTGGTGGTTGTAGGCTAGGGATAACTCCCGTGAAAATACATCAATTTCTTGTGTTGGCACACCATATATGAAATCTTTTCCGAGTCCTGGATGATGAACGATTTACATTAGATATAATATTAGGTTTTTCATAGATAATGGATTGTGTCCCGAAACTCGAGAATCATTTCATGTTATTAGTACAATGATAGATCCAATCGGATAATAGATCCAAGCTAATGAATGGAATATTTCTTATAGGAATCCAATCAACACGAAACCTTTTTGTTTTGGGTATATATAGCGTTTTGATCCATTTTTTCACATACTTCCCAATGATATTACATTCTGTTATTGGATGACCATATTTGCACTTAAGAAATCTTGAAGCTTATAATAAAAAGTCCCAACCCTTTCATTTCAAAATGCTTTGTTTCCATTCCTCATAAGTTTGATCAATTTTAGGTTTAATTCAACTTACCTTACAACATCATAATTGCACCTTTCTATGGATAAACTAATTGTTGATTATTTTTCCAAACTGATTTCTAGGATTCATCTTCATTATCTACGACTTCATCAAAAAAGAGTTCCAAATCATTGGAATTACAATTATTATGTGTTAAGTGCATTTGATCTTCCAATGTAAATAAGTCGCATATAACCACGTTGGCAAATTCATTAACCACTTTCTACATTACATTCAGTTGAATAGCCCCATTCACTCAATATGACATTCAATATAAATCATCACTTACTTTAATGTACAACTAAAAATATATTCATAACAATAAATGAAATCATACTTCACTCTCCATAATGAAAATATCTTCTTCATATGGCACCATGAACGAAATACACAAAATCTATTGACCATCTATCATTTTCCTAGATAAAATAAATAAATATCATTATCTATCCAAAGAATAGTTGGTATTTTGATCACCTTCTCGATTACAAACAATATACATGATTACATTTGAAACCAAGCCTTTCCTCCATAACTTTCACATACTTGAGGGTTCCTTCACACCTAGACACAAATACCTTAACTTTTTATCCTTTGAAACTCTTTTTGAATGCTTAATTTTTTTTCCTTTTCTTCCTTGTTTGAACTTTTCTTTCATTCTGAGTAACAAATCAGGCTCAGTTTATGAATGGAGTACTCATTCACCTATTCAAACTGGTTCCTTTGAATATTTTCAATATTGGACATGATCCCTCAAATCAGTCCCCTTGTCACTTGTTCAGACTATTTCCTTCACCCAATTTCAAGATCAAACTAGATTCTTCAATCTAGCCCCTTATCACCCAATCGAGTTGTTTCCTTGGCTCAATTTGAAGATCTGGCTTGATTTCTCAGTTGAGCCCATGATCACCTATTCAAAATGTAGCCTTCACCCAATTTTAAGGTCAGGCCTAATTCCCCAAATCAAGCCCCTTAACACCCATTTAAGCTATTGGACCTAATTTCAAAGATCAAGTTTGATCCCTCAACTAGGCTCATTCCCACCCAAGTTTGAATGTGTTCTAATACATTAATATTTGAAGTTAAATGAACTTTCATACTTAGAAGAAGCAGGTGGGCCTTTGAGGAGAATATTCCTAGTAAGAAACTGTAACATCTTTGTTTCGCCAGCTTGTAATTAATCATAAAATAGGATTATCATGCTAAGGCATGTGGTTGATGTAAATGCATTATTGTTAAATTGCCCATAACTTACTCTTGGGCGGTGAAGCCTTGGAGTACGAGTCATGATATCTCTAGAGGAAATAATCAGTTAATGAAGGAAAGGATTGGTGGTTGAATAATCAGCCAACCCCGTAAATGGAAACATGGGCTATTAACCAGAAGTACCACAGAGGCCTGGAAACCCAAGATTCTCTCTGATAGAAGGAATAGGATAGGACGAAAACCTTCCTAAAGAAGGAAGGTAAGATAGATACATAGAGATGGTAAGGAAGAGGGACAAAAAGATAAGAGACATGAGACGAGAGCGCAAGCTCAAAAGGAGATGCGCAAACCAAAAGGAAATGCAGAGAACATGACCTGAAGGACTTGAACACGAGCTTGATGTTGAGGAAGCATATGATAAGCCTTGTAGGGGTACTATGACAGAGAGAAGGTCTTTTAGATATGGCATAAATTCCCTAGTGATATCATGGCTTGGAACGACGGTGGCCATAGTGCTAAGAATGAATGCCTCTGAGCCTATCGTTGGTGGAAAGGAACACACCCACAGTCAGTTAGTTGGCTACAACCTGTAATAGATAAGTATTCTCATGCCCTGTGTAATTGACATGTAACTATGTAATGAAATTGGATATCCTATGAATGACTTAGGGATGTGCATGTGTTCTTAATGGTTATATTGTATCTCTTTATTCTCGTTTAAATTGTGTATTTAAGAAAGTATGGAATTATCTGATTTGTACATGTAAATGCCCGCGCCCTGTGATGGTTTAAGTTAAAATAAGTAAACTGTGAGTTTGTCAACCTTGGGCATAGTTTCACGTGTGCATATCGACACTCTCATTTGTTCTGAGTCTCCTGGAGGAAGGAGTCTATTAAGCTCGAGAGAGGTAGTGCACATATGCACAGGCTCTTTGCGAGGCGGGCAGAGACCGAGAACCTCTTAAGTTATAGAGTTGATGAATGAGCGTAAAGGGTGTGGGGACAAATTATTCTAAGTGTTAAGTTCAAGAGAAAGAGCACAAATATCTTAAGCCTTTCAAAGATAACAAAGCTCAAGAAGAATAGTGAGATTGAAGTATCGAAAGGGAAGGTTCCCTTGCTTGGAAGACGAATGAACAAGATCTGTTTGGGAAGAGCCAAGGTATTTTGTGACCGTTAGATATGGGAAACATGACGGAAGTTAACCCCCTGAGTCCTTCGGACTTCGCGAGTTCGGGGAATTGAGCAAGTTCTTTGTAAGGGAGGTAAAATCCCTGAAGTCCCAAAGTTAATCAGGGCCATAGATCTGAGGATGCTCAGGAGCCATCGTGACTGTTAGATCTATGAGGTAGTCAATCTAGCGTTGACCGCTTCGGGAGAATAGAGGCTTAGTAACGCCAAAAATTCTAAATAATGAAGTAGCGAAGTAATGTGGATCGTGGATCTATGGATGCTTCGAGACCCCTATCGATCGTTTGATCGATAGAACGTGGGTATTATGTTGAGAGTGCCTGGGGACCCATGTGTCGAGTGATGGCAATGCCATGTGTCCTTCTCAGAGTGGCACACACTGGGGTATTAAGAGATGGTTAGTTGTGTTTTCCTTTGGAAATCCTTGATATGAGAGAGAGGATACATGGTGGAAATCCGTCGACTTCGGGTAAAATTACTCCAGAAGAAAACGATTGTGGAGATCATGGCTAGAAAGTTCTGGAAGAGCAGAATGGAATAGAGACCCCAAATGAGGGTATTGATTCTCCTAAGAAGAGAGAAAATTTGAGTCCCCACCGTGGGTGTTTTACATAAACCCCTATGAAGAAGAACCATTTTATGTTGGAACACACACTCATGGCCCTAATTTTATGAGATAAAGAGAGAGTGGTTTCCCCAACATGTAAGATAACCAATATTTTGGTTATCACCCCACAAGAAATTGGAATTTTTCTCTTTTATTTCCTTAAATATGCTTTTCTAACTGAGTATCGCGCACATTTTTCTACAATGAGGTATAAATAATAGAGATTTATTTTTTCGAGAGGAGTTTTTTCATTTGATATTTTAATTTTTAAGTAGTTGAAGAGAGAAACATAGAGGAAACAAACATACAAACTTGAATATATATTTGGTGCATTATGGTTTTGCAACACTAAATGACATTCTTCTCCTTCCACTTCTCATATCTTCATTCTCATTCTCACTATAATCATTTTCTAATTAATATGAATTGTAGAGGGAAGCAATAAGGATTAGGATAATGATGTTGTTATCCAAAACATTGGTGTATTTTCTATCTAAATAGAATGGTTATTTCAGTTATGAGACTCTACAGTCCCTAACACTGAAACTACATTTTTTTTATAAATGAGTTGTTGGGTTTATTCTGAAATCGTAACTATGCTTGTTGCCACTAATCAATAATAAGTTCAAGAAAGTTATGTTTGTTTTTCCTCTTAATATTCTATCTTACATTTCCCATTGGTTTTCTATGTGATAAATATGTTCTAGGAAAGTAGTCATGCCTCGTCCTCTGCTCATATTTGTTCTTTTCTAACTCATTTTCCAAGTTGAATGAGATAATGGTGACCATGGTCCATAATATCATTCCAATGGTTCAATCCTATTAAACCCCCTTCCTGGTCAACCCTTTTTGAATTACCTCCAAAATAAAAATCAGCATCTCGTTCCTATTTTACTTTGATAGTGGATATTAACTCCATATACAATTTTTATTTGTTATAAATCTAGTTTGAGATTAATTTGTTTAGATACATTATCCTTGAGGTATAGTTAAGGAATATTTCCTTAGGACATATCAAGGGTAACCCCCCTCTAGACCAAGAATTGGATCAAAGGCCTAGAGTCCCATATGAAGGTGAATGCTACACAATATTCCTTGGAATTTTTCTCATATGTAAGAGATAGGGGAACACTTGGGGGAAAGCATAACAACTGGTGTCACTACCACCGAGATATTTCTTCTTTGGATATAACAACAAATACATTGGAAACTCCACTATTCATATGTTTACTTGGTTGTTAACCTACTTATTAATGATACCCAACATCTTGTATTATTGAATATTTGTAGCTTTCCTAAAATTTACTAGTGGCTTCTTTGAGGAATGAAGTGCTATTCCCATCAGTATTAATTATATGTTTCTTGTGGTGAACAAGTAGCATCTCTTAATGAAAAATTATCTCACCTCGCAACCCCATATCCATCTCATAATCTTGGACCAAGATCATATCAAATAATGTCTCTTCAAGGACCATCTCTTTGTTGACACCATTTATTTAGGTTGGGATTATAATATTATATTGCATATTTTGTTAAATCTCATCTTGAAATTTCTCACGACCTATTTGATGAAAAATCTTAGAAAATATGCTAATTATAGATACATGTTTACTTGAATCTATATTCTATCAATATTGGTTATGATAGGATGTTATTTCTCAATTTTTGTCCCTAAACCCTTATCTTCAAAGACCCATAATGCTAAAAAAGATTATTTACCCTTTGCGTTAACTATCAACATGGAAAAAATTCATCCTAGCTATGTCAATCTTTGGATGGTCGCAAGATATCAACCCTTAATGTTGCCTACAACCCTTCAAACATTACTTGATGGATATTTTAAAACCCTTCCAAAATTCAATGGAATTTACTTTAGAGGTGGCAATGACCATATCACAACATTTCATGATTTCAGTAATACCCTCCTTATTGAGAATGATTTTTTTTAATGCATCTCTTTGCACATTCCTTGGAAGGGGATGCTAGATCCTAGTTTAGGCACTTGAAAATACACTTGATATCCACTTGGGAGTATTTGAATTATCATTTCCTATGTATGTGGGGAAATATAAAGGATCCTTTATAGATTTTAATAGAATTTAATTCTCTAAGGAACTATTTGGAATGGATCACTATATAATTTTTCATCTACCTTGGTACTTTTTGGGTGGAAAATTTGGAGAAACTGGCTTATAGGGCCCATTTTAGTGGTGGGTCATAGTTTGGATATTTGGGGTCTAGAACATTATAGAGACATTTTTAGGGATCAAATGAGACTTTTTGGGGTCAAAATATTGTGAGCATAACACCCAACACCTCAAAATTGTTCTACACACCGAGACCTTTCCAATGGTGTGAAAAGTATCTCAATTAGAGTTTTCATGCATAAGTTATGCCTCCCGAAAATTGACCTAAAATTATTGATGACCATGTAACTCAATAGAGGCCACATCAACCCCCATTACTCATGTGTGAGGATATCTATGTGTATAATTTCAAGAATATTATAGATGGTTGAAAACCCTAACACGTATTCATGGTTGAGGCATGCAAAAACACTAACCCTAGACATCTATCAAACTATGTTAAATATTGGGACACTAGGAGGAGAGGGGGTTCCATTATTTTAGGCTTGTAATTGTTCCCATATTTGAGTAGAGCATCAGGGAGGGGTATTTGAGAGAGTAATAGAGGGGGAAGAATATTATATTGTATCCATTCAATCCACAATGTCAAAGGCAACTCCACAATGTGTGCCCTTTTCTTTGTATTTGAATTTTAGTAACTAAAGAAAAGAGATCAGAGCATAGGGATCACCTTCTTATTGGGTTTTCTCCAATTTCAAGTTTCCTAGGATACATATCATGTTCATTTATGTGGATAGTGTGTTCATTTTCATTTTCTTTCATTTTTGTATTTCAAGTATTTCATAAATTTTAGCAATAGGCTAGTGATAATGAATTTGATATCTAACGAAATAAATTTGCATAATAAAATATTCCAACTTCATACAATATTTTTTCTAATGAATTTTTCTAGTGGAATATACAAATTACATTATAGATCAAGTAAGGACAGAAGGTGAAAAAACATTCAATAATAGGTTCTTCAAGTCTTATCATGGTAACTCTGAGAATGTTAGGCCTTCAAAAGATGATACCTTGTCGATGCATACTATTTCTTGAGGTCATTATGTTTCACTATACATGCAATAAATGAATTCATAAAATATGGATTCCACACTTGATGATGCATTAGAGATAAAAGGTATCATTCTGAATTTTAAATTCTTAGCATCCTCTCGTCCCCATTGTCTCAAGGAAAGTGTTAGCCTCCTCTCATCCCCATTGTCTCAAGGAAAGTGTTAGCCTCCTCTCGTCCCCATTGTCTCAAGGAAAGTGTTAGCCTCCTCTCGTCCCCATTGTCTCAAGGAAAGTGTTAGCCTCCTCTCGTCCCCATTGTCTCAAGGAAAGTGAATGTGAGAAAGAATCTAAGGCCACATCGTATATTCTAGACATAGTGAATTATTTTTTACATAAAGGTATCTTATCATTTTCATAATTGAGAGAATATCGTGTAAGGTACCAGATGCAATATATTATGTAGAAACTAGAATATTTAGAAATTTCCAAGTGGACATCAAAATATTGAGAGAACAATACCAAAAATAATACCAGAAATAATACCTTTATTCAAGAAAGCAATGTTCACTTGCCTCTTCGAGGGGAAAACCTCTAGCAGAGGAGAGTTATTTTAAAATAATTTCTGAAAGACAAACTTTCTCATACCTCCTACTCTTATTTATATTAATTCAATATTATAAGGAACATTCTAGAGGAATATCCTTCTAGAAGAAGAAACTTCTATTAGTTCTTCTTACATTGACTTGTTCACATTTATTTAATAGGAATTATTAACTAATGTTGACCTTTATTACATGGAAAATATATATCATTCTAACTAATAACCAACTAATAGGGGTTAGGTTCAAATCCTAACATTCCCTCCTCATTCAAAAGCATCCTTTTCCTCAAGGACGAATATGTTGGAATTGTTGCAGTACGACTGTTGGTTTCCAAGTTGCATCCTATGGAGATGTGTCCCTCCACTTGATCATTGCGTATTCGATAGTTGGATGACACAAGTGATTCTCACGGACATTGAGGACAAACTCTAGTTGCATCCAAATGGATCCTTTTTCATCTAATTCAGGAAGGATGCTTTGAACCTGGAAATTCTAACCCACCACTTTCTTAGAATATAACACATGGAACACCAGATGTATTTTTGAGGTAGATGGAAGTGATATTTTGTTGGAAAATGTACCAATACATTTGATAATATGATAGGGTCCATAAAATTTTGGTGCCAAATTATGGTGGCCATGGGATTTGAGGGAGGTTTTCTTGTAAGGTTGGAGTTGGGAAAACACATGATCCTTCTTAGAAAACTCATTCGAATCGTTGTTGGTCATCCAATTTCTTCATATGATTTTGGGTCATGTGGAGGTTATCCATCAAAGCTGCAAGGGTAGTTGGTCTACCTTGAAAAAACTTATCAATATCTTGTACGCTTGATGTGACTGCAAGATATGAAGTTACTGTATGTGGTTGTTGGCCATACATCATTTCATATGGTTTCATTTTGGTTGTTGTATGATAGAAAGTGGTGTACCACCATTCTACGAAGGGTAACCATTGCACCCAATGATACTGTTTGTCCGAGGAAAAACAACAAAAGTAGGTTTACAAAAATTTATTGGAAACTTTTGTTTGGCCATTCAACTAGGGGGGTAGGATGTTCTCATGTTAAACTATGTGCCTTGTAATTTAAAAAATTCTTTCCAAAATCTATTGGACAAAGTCGGGTCGCAATAAGACATTATGGATGTTGGCATGCCATGTAGTTTGAAAATATGATCAATGAAAACTTTCACCACCATAGTGGGTGTAAAAGGGTGGGGTAAGGCACAAAAATGTTCATACTTTGAGAGGTGATCTACCATGGCCATGATGAATGACTTGTTTCTGTCTCTTTGAAGTCCCATGATAAATTCCATGGATATGTTAGTCCAAATAGAAGTTGGAATGGGTAATGGTTGGAGAGCTCTAGGGGTATTCATAGTTTCATCTTTATTGGGTTGGAAAATATCACATTATGTGACAAAGGTAAAGATGCATTTCTTCATGCATTCCCATAAAAGAGAACAATGAGCATGAGCATATGTATTTTGGAATATTGAATGTCCTTTGATGGAAAATGAATGCAAATCATTTAAGATCACGGTCTTGAGTGATGAATTCAGAGACAGAACCAATCAATCCTTATATTGAACGATATTGTCTTACCAGGTTTACCCTGTGGGTGGGTTTGGTTCCTCCTCAAGAAACTATATTACCCACGATACAATTGGGTGGTTGATCCAGTCTTGTCGAACTTCCTCAATGAAATTATGAACTATTTTAATGACAAGGAAAAGAGGGGACCTTCATCCTCATATTGGCTTGACAATGCATTTTCCACTACATTTTCTTTGCCTTTTTTATATATGATCTCATAATCATATCCCAACATTTTTGTCAACCACTTGTTCTGTTCTGGGGAGGATAACCATTTTTCTAGGAAATAGTTCATACTATGGTGATCTGTTTTGATATGAGAATGGTGGCCCAATATATAGAGTATCCAAGTGTGTACAACATCGAGAATGGACATAATTTCCTTTTCATATGTAGATTTCCTAAATTGTGGCCACTGAAATCCTGGCTTGTGAAGGAAAGAGCTCTACCTTCTTGTGTTAGAAATGCACCAATACCAATGCCTAAAGCATCAAATTCCACGATTTGTTTTTTGTTTAAATCAAGGGTCGATTGGATGGGTGTTGTGCACATGGGATGCTCTAAATCAGTGAAAACATGTCCTATTTTTGGTGTCTAATGAAATGCATTCTTCTTAATAAGGTTTTTCAATGGCTGGCAAATTTTACCATAATGTTGGACATATTTCCTGTAATATCTCGTGAGGCCCAGGAAACCCAGTAGGTGTTTCAAGGTCCTAGGTCTCGACCAATACTTCATATCTTGAATATTTTTTGGGTCCACTCTTACCCCCACGTGGCCCACATTGTGTCCGAAGTATTCAACTTTGCTCGCCCCAAAAGAACACTTGGACTTTTTGACAAACAATCAATTGTCTTGTAATGATTGGAGTAGTTTTTCCACATGAGGTAGATGGGAATTCCAAGTGTGGTTGTAAATGAGGATGTTGTCGAAGAAGACTAGAACAAACTTTTGAAGGTATGGGCTTATTCAAGACACTTTGGAAGGTACATGGAGCATTACAAAGTCCAAAATCCATTACCAAGAATTCATAATGGCCTTCATGAGTTCGGAAATAAGTACTTGGAATATCTTCTTCATTCATCTGAATATGATGATATCCTGAGTGACGATCTAATTTGGTGACGATGTAGGAACCATGGAGTTTATCAAAAAAATCATCAATGGAAGGAATCCAAAACTTATCCTTAATGGTCAATTTATTAATGGCCCAAAAATATGGACACATGCACCAGGAACCTTGTTTTTCTAAGACCATCACAATAGGGGATGAATATGGGATGGTAATTGGGAAAATGACACTGAACTTTGGTAATTCATACACTATTTTTTCTATTTCATTTTTTAAGAATCTAAGGCCTGTAGTAAGAATCTAAGGCCACAGTGTATATTCTATACATAGTGGATTATTTTTTACATAAGGGTATATTATCATTTTCATAATCTAAAGTAGATGGCGTAAGCTACCAGATGTAATATATTATGCAAAAATTGGAATATTTATCAATTATCAAGTGGATAGAAAAATATTGAGAGAGAAATACTAGAAAAAATACCAGAAATAATACCTTTATTCAAGAAAGTAATGTTCACTTTCCTCTTCGAGGGGGAAACCTTCAGTAGAGTAGAGCTCTATTAAAATAATTTCTAAAGAGAATCTTTCTCATACCTCCTACTCTTATTTATACTAATTCTATATTCTAAGGAACATTCTAGAGGAATATCCTTCTAGAAGCGAAAGCTTCTATTAGGTCTTCTTACATTGACTTTCTCACATTTATTTAATACTCCTTATTAACTAATATCAGCCTTTATTACATGGAAAATATATATCATGATAACTAATAACCAGCTAAGAGGGGCTAAGGTTAGATCCTAAGATATAGGAGGACATGATTTTGGATTACATTAAAATTGCAACATCTGTGAAATCAATCCTATGAGCCCATTACATATATGCAACACCAATTTTAGTATAATGAGACATCAAATCTTGATGAAATGGGGGTGTTCATAAACACTAAATGGCACATTCATGGTGAAAATACTTCGAGGTCAACATTTCAACATGAGGAAGAAAATTTTCATACCAATGATGATTGGTCACCTCCCTCCTTTCCAAAAACAGTGGGAAACCAAATGATACAAGTAAAGAAGTGGGTGATCTGCAACTCATTGGTCTTGAAATTCATGAAACATTTAATGAACCTCTTTATTTATTAAAATATATTATTATTAATAATTTATCATTAGATTCTAGTTTGGATATAGAGGATCTTAACAAAGATGAAAATGACTCCCAACAAGAAAAATATGAACACGATAAAGATACTAATTACTGCTCCATGATAGATGAGAAGGTATATTTAGTTACTCTTAGTCATAGTGAGGAAACAATTCTCATATATCTTCATCCTAATCGTGAAGGAGAAAGGAGAATTCATCTTCAACAATAATATTTCCAAGATAGCAATAACAGTGAGGGTTTCCAAGGAAACCATAATAATGGAGAACATAAATGTTACTATGAAAACAAAGAAGGGTACTACACAAAATATCAAGATGGAAATGAGAAGTAAATTCCACAAACATTAGAACATATATGTTTTAAATTTGATGGTAGCCTTGGAAATAATGGTGATAATTAGAAAACCATAGATGATATTACATATAAGAAACTAATGAGAAGTTTAGATACGATATTCACGAAGAAATCTGATTTGTAATTTTCACTTACTTTTAAGCCTAAATGCACCAAATAAGTGATTCTTCATGATGACCTAGTTGCAACATGGATCGAGGAGACTTTCGATAAATAAAAAGAGAAAAATAGGATATTAGACATGAATAACTCGTTATTTATTTTCCTCTTTTTCCACTCATTTCCGTCGTGGTTTCATTTTTTTACCAATGTTTCTATATTTTTTTTTTGTTCTCAAGTAGTGTTATCCCCTCATGGGAAGATGATATGGTTATATAGGATTTTGTTCCTTTTCTTTTTTCTTACTAAACCCCAATCACATATACCATCCAATTACCTTTTGCACACACAAATCCCATAGCCTTATTAAAATAATTACATCATTATGTTGATAGTGTCATGTCACCTAATGGGCCCACTTGCTTGATAGGTTAGGTAAGTAGGTTTAATTTTTTTTAATTAATTCCATTCATTTTATTCTCATCCTTTTGGAATTATTTCCAACACAAAATTCCCTTATCCAAAAGTAGAGAGTTTGATAAGAAGTAAATTTTTGAATCCATATATCCTAATGGATTGAGGCATTGATATACTCACCCTAGTGTAAACATATTGACACTTCACATGAAGGATCCATCCCACATATGGATCCAATTTTATTACCTTATTTAGACCAAATAAATTACATGTCTAAATACATCTAAAACAAAACCTTGCATCCATAATTTTCACATACTTGAGGTTTCCTTCGAACTTAGACAACATACCTTGAACATTTCAACCTTTCTAACCCTTTATGAATGCTTAAAAAAATTGTATTTTATTCCTTTTTTGAAATTTGATTTCATGTAGAGTAACAAAATGGGATTTGTTTCACCTAGTCAAACTATTTCCTTGGCATGGTTCCTCAAATTGGGCCCTTTATCACTTATTCAAACTATTTCCCTCACCCAATTCAAAGATCAGGGTGGATTCCTCAATTGAGTCCCTTATCACCCATTTGAGTTGTTTTCTTAGGCCTATTTCAAGATCAAGCCCAATTACTCAATCAGATCCCTTGCAACCTATTTAAATTGTAGTCTTCTCCTTATTTCAATATCAAGCCCATTTCCTTAAATCAAGCCCCTTAATACTCATTTGAGTTGTTTCCTTAGACCACTTTCAAAGATAAATCCTAATTTCTCAATGAAACCACCTACCATATAATATCAAATGTGTTTGAATGAATTCAAATTTAAAGGCAAATCAAGGTCCATACTTCAAAGGAATAGGTGGCCATATAGTGAAAATATGCCTAACAAGAAATCTCCACATGAACAACCTAATCATTTTATGTTGCAACACATGTGAATGACCCTAATATCATCGGATTATGAGAGAGTGGTAGTCCCAAAGTAAAAGTTAACATAGAGTTCAAATAGCATCCCATGGGAAATTGAAAGGTTTCTCATTTATTACACCAAAAATTGATTTGTAGCTAAATACAGGGTGCATTTTTTCCCAATGGCATATAAATAAGAGGGATTTATCTTTACATCACAATATTCTCATTTGAGATTTTAATTTTTTAGTAGTTGAAGAGGGTGAAATATAGGTAGAGGCCATCAGAAAATAAATATCCTCCTGGTGAATCACATTTTTGCAACAACTAATGGAATTATCCTCCTTCCACTTCTCATCAAATTCATTATCATTCTCAATACAATAATCTTCTCAGTAACAGGATATGTAGAGGGAAGAAATAAGGCCCAAGAAAAGGATTCTATAATCATAACCCCAAGTGTATTTTTGACTTAATAGAGTGGGTGTTTTAGATATGATACTCTCTAGTACGTAACATTGTAACTATTATTTTTGGTAAATGTACTATTGAGAAATGTACTATTGAGAAATGTACTATTGAATTTATTGTGAAATTAGGACCAAGGTTGTTTCCAATCACTGGTATTAAATTTAGGCAACTTATGTTTTTTTTTTCGTCTTCATTTTGTTTCTTACATAATGTTGAATAAGCTAATGGATCTATTCTTGTACTAACTAGTTGTTTTATATAGGGAACATGTGATAGGAAGTTGTTTTTCCTCCTCCTTTTCCCATATTTGTTCTTATTTGAGTTATTTTTTGAGTCAAACTAGATTGTGGTGCTCATGGTTCTGAAGATCATTCACATGGAAAAATATCATTGAAATCCCTTGTTGATTGCCCATTTTTGTTGCCTCCAAAATAAAAGTCAACATCTTATTCTTTTTTAAAATTGTTAGTAGACATTGACTCTAATATTGATTTTTCTTTGTTATAAATCTATTTTATCTTCAACTATTTAAATTGGTTGTCCTTGGATGAAAAAAAGTTACTCTTTCATTAGGACATATTCAGGGTACCTCCTGCTAGCCTAAGAACTAGCTTGAAGGAATTAAGTGGCATGGGAATGTGCATCGAGAACATTATTCCCTAGCATTTGGGCCCTCCATGAGAGACAAGGGAAAACCTAGGGGACAATAGGTATGTAATATGTTTTTTCTATTAGAAATCCCCATGCATGTCTTGTAAACTAACTAAAAAAAATGAGAAAAGACCCAAAGAATCTATAGTGGAGTTACTCATTATTTATAGTAATATTGTTTTAAGCCCTAAATAGTGGCTCATTACCCATTAATTAAGGCATATTACATTAGTAATGTTATTTTATTTATGTCATATTTAGTCCATTAGTTGTAATTATATCTCCTAGTCTCCCATATATCCCAAGGAGACATTTTCATTTGGAATCATCTTGTATTTGAACATTTATGTGGGCATAAGGAGGTTTACCCCTCGAAGAGGCTTATTATATGAATTTATATCTTTTTCAATGTGTTGAGTACTTATTCTAAGATTTTTCTATGCTATATTGATATTTGGTTCCTAACGTATGGTATCAGAGCTCAAGGTCTTGGGGTTTCGCTGCTACATATGAGACACCTTGTAATTTTCACTATAACTTTTTTTCTACAATGATTCAGAAGGAACGTCTTGGAGGATATTTATTATACGGATCACGGTATGTTGGGTTAAAATTCCAGCTCCTAAGGCCTTATACTGTCAGATATAAAACCTTTCTAATATAGGGTTCTTGAATCATCCTGAATTGAGTCATTGCAGAATTTTCTCTATTAAATGTATTCTGTAATGTTTCAAACCCTGAACTCCATAGGATATTGACAAAAATTAGTAAGGTATCCTTGGTAACAATTTCAGCTTCTGGGTAATCTTACATTTGTATATACACCCTATGGAAAATAGGGTATCTGACTAGTCTCAAGCAGGTGTTCTGGGTAAAACAATCATAAATTCTTCCTAGAGTATCCAAATTGAGTGAGACTATTTTCACTGGATAGTGGACAACTTGTAGTATTTTTGGTACGGGTTTCAAAATTTATATAAATTATTTTGTGTGGGGAACGTTATACAAGTGAGATCTCCTCGAAAGGAAAAATATAAGCAAGTTATGGGGAAGTTACTATAAATTCCACTTGGCACATCCAATTTTGATCAGACCTGTGGCATTCAAGAGAAGAAATATCAGAGACCTACAAAAAAAAAAAATCATACTCAGAAGGGCCGAAATTTTGGAGATACAATAAAAGGAATATTATATATCAGAGCCACCTCAAAATCAAGGTTTAAAGTGATACTTGGTCAACATGCCACCAAAAAAGGGAAATTCTACAAAAAATAAGCCTCCAGACAATCCTACTTGGACTCTTGATGAAGGTGAAGAAATGTGTAGGGACATAAATGATTTACAAAATAAGACAGTAACAAAAATGAACTACAAGATATGGAAGCTAAGCTGGAGGCAATAAATACTAAAATGGATGGTTTAAAAGGGGAGATCATGGAACGATTAAAAATTTTCCTAATAGAGAGGACACCTGAACGTGAAAATGCATCCCATGAAATTCATGATGAGGACACAAGGAAGGTGAATCAAGAATGGAGAAAATCCAACTTTGGTTTGAAGACCAACTATCTTCATAAGATCGATATGAGGAAGTTTGATGGCAAGGAACCTATCACATGGATACTTCAAATGGAGCAATTATTTGATCTACATAATGTGCCACATACACAAAAGGTACAAATTGCTTCTTTATATTTAGAACCCAATCAATTTGTATGGTATCGATGGCTTTGTTCTCACAAATCACTCGTCACTTGGACAATTTTCATGGAAGAAATAATAGAACACTATGAGGATACAAGGAGAAATACCTTATTTAGCCAATTGATAAATCTCAAGAAAAAGGGTTCAGTTACAGAGCACATTCAAAACTTCCAAAGATTGAATATAAAGGTAACAAATATTCTAGATAAGCACTTGATTGATATATTCATAGGAACTTTAAAGGATAACATTCAACATGAGTTTCGACTTTGGGAACACAAATCATTGGAGAATGCATTTAGGGTGGCAAGAAATGTTGAAAGTAAAAATATGGCTATGGCTACTAGAAGGACCAATCCTAACATATATAGAGAGAATAATGCTGCTTCTTCTAAAACACCTCAACCTACAAGGCTTAAAACTCAAAAAATGGAGGAAAGAAAAGAAAAAGGTTTATGCTTTAATTGCAACAACAAGTAAAGTAAGGGACATAAGTGTGGTGAGAAGAAATTATTCTACACAGATTGTGAAGAGGAAGAAGAACAAGAACAAGAACAAGAACTATCTCAAGATGAAAACGTAGAAGCAATTTCATCTGAACAGTTGAACCCCATGATATCGTGTAATGCATTGGCAATTTGGTTGGCATTAACACTCCTCAAACCCTCAAGATCGAAGGATATATTAAAAAGAAAAAGGTAATAGTCCCAATTGATTTTGGCAGTACTCATAATTCCATTCACTATGAATTAGCAAAACTCTTAATTGCTTTGTATATCTAGCACCAGAGTTTCAAGTAATGATTGCATATGGAGGAACTATCAATGTCTCAGAAAAATGAAATGAGATCAATCTTACTATGTGGGAATATGATCCAGAATCGGATCCAGGAGGCTTCCCAAGTCTAGAAAAGGATAAAAAATGAAAGTTCTCGTAATCAAAAGAAACCAATTCCATTGCGACCGACTCGTCGCACTGATTTTGGCCATATATTTACTTTCACAAATGGACTTTGTATGTGAGAGTTATCGCACTCTGACCATTTTTCCAAATAGCTAAAAAGTCAACAGGTCAACTGGAAAAAAGCCAATGATGATGTTAGCATGATGTCCTTCTAACATCAACAAAGTGACATGTGGTAGCATAGCAATAGGGTGACTGGGCATAGGACAGATCCACTCAAATGATGACAAGTGGAATTTTTTAGGCCAATGAAGAGGTGCCATGTGGCCGAGATGTGGGCTGCCACATGGCACCCTATCACTGGTTGGCAGTGTAAATATTTTATGGAGCTCATGGGTCTCAACCCCGTGACCTGGTTGTGGATCTAATGCTTTGGGAGAGGTCCAATGGCCAACGCACGAACACATATGTTAGTATTTGAAACCCACTTTATATTTAATTAAAGTGTAATGTAATGTATGTGGGGGTGGAAAGGGCTAGGGGTAATCCCCAGCCCATGGACTTACAAAACAAGGTACCATAAGGTAAAGGGTTGGGCACTTCACTTCATGCGCTAGGAGATAGGACTAGATCCCATGCAGAGCACCCCAATACCAGGAGCCAGTGCTTCTAGAGGGCCAGTGCACAGCCCAAAGGGCTGGTGCTTGGCCATATGGAAACACATGACCCTATGCTTGCACGTGTGCCCAACCCCTTTGGGCTACTCTTTTTATTTTTGAATTTTTTTACAGAGTGGGTTTTATTATATGGTTTTTGGGATTTTTATTTGATTTTTATGCATGTTAATGGAGGATTTGGCCATTATTGGGAGATGTTGGGCTCTTTTTGACCCTAGATTTTGGGAGGAAGTTGGGGAAGGATAACCAGCTTCAGATTTATAAAAAAACAGGCATGTTTTTGGCCATGGGGGACAGTCAGAGCAGAGTTATGCTGAAAAAAATCTAAGCCAAAGTCATTTTGATGCAGGGAAGTTGTTGAGGAGAAGACACTTGCGGGCCATTTCTGGGAGCTCCAGACATCCATTTTGAGTGTCGTTTCTTTTGCTGGGTTCTAGAGATTTGGATGAACATGACCAAATCAATATTGTATCCCTATGGAAATACTACGATGTATTTTTGATCTTTTAACAGAAATAAATAAGCCTCCCCCACTAAGACAAAGGCCCGAAGACGTAGGCAATTTTGTGTCGAACTCCATTATCACTTCTCTTGTTATGGTTTGTTATTCTTGTTGCTTCAGTTCAGATCTGTATAATGTCTTATGGTTTCTATGCATATTCATTAAATCCTTCCTCTTTCATTTAACTTCAAAAATGGTTAACTAACACATGAAAATAATAACTCAACCACAGTCATTAAAATATATTTTCGGACCAAGTGGTATCAGAGCTAGTTGATGTTTGGAATTGAGTTTTGCATGTTAACCAGGGAAGAGCTACAACGTCGTGAAGGAGAACTTGTTGCAAAGAATACATTAATTGGATTGAGAAAGAGAACTTCTCACAACGAGAATATGGCATCAAAAGAGGGACTTTCTCTTGATGAGAAAGAGTTTCAAAAAACATTCCTTGCTATGTCGGAGATGGTGAAAGTTTTGTACAAGGATTACTTGGAACTAAAGAGACCAGTTTTGGGTGAATATTCAAAGGGAAAAAGTGAAGAAGGAGAGGATCATCCTTAGATTCCTCCTTCACCTCCATCATCACCTCCTTCTTCTCCTTCTTCTTCAAGTTCAAGTTCTAAATATAATGCAAAGAAACATGTCCATAAACATAAGAATGAAATTCCATTATTAAAACTTGATGTTAAATTTGAGTTACCCATATATGATGGTGAAGTTAATGCAGAGAGACTTGAAAATTGGGTCAGGAAGATGGAGGTTTACTGCAGTGTGCAATAGATCAAGGATGAGGCCACACAAATCAAGTTGGCATCTTTGAGACTTCCAGGTACAACTCTCATCTGGTGGCAAAGAAAGTTGCAAAAAGGAACACAACAAGTGGGTAATGTATTTCCATCATGGCATCTAATGTATTTCCACTTGGGATCGGATTCGGGTGATGAATCTAAGGTCTCATTGGTTGGTATGACAGGTAAAATTTGTGAAGGCATTGATTGTAAAAGTAATTTGTTTCATATAAGGGTAATCATGTGACACACTAAGATAGACACATTAATCGACAATGGATCTCAATCTAATCTAATCTTAGAAGTATTGGTTAAGAAATTGGGGTTAAAAATACAAGTACATCATAAACCTTACACACTTAAATGGATAAGCAATCATCATCAAATGCACATAACAAAGCATTGCACAATCAAATTTGCAATTTCATCTAAGTATGTGGACGAGGTAACATGTGATGTAGTGCCATTATGAGAATGTGGAATGGTCTTAGGTAGTCCATATTTATATGATTGAAAGGCAATCTTATACAGGACAAAGAATCAATATCAATTAACCAAAGTAGGTCAAGATTATGTGGTTTGTGCTCATCATGTTAAGGAAAATAAAACACTTCAAACAATGGAACAATTAAAGAAGGCAGTTCAAGCAAGAAACAAACCAATAATTGTTTCAAATGAAGTAATCGATCTTAAGCAAGAACATGAAATGATTGTTGAATGGAAAATCAATCATAGGATGCTTCAAGATAAGCTCATGTCGTGAAAATATTACAAGTATATTAGCTCATTTGCAATCGTCTTTTTGTTGCTATCATTAACAATGTTGTCTACATGGATGATAGTGGCTTGAGTAAAATGTGACATAGTTCAAATGGCTAACAATATGTTGTTAGTTGTCATGATTGTGTTACAGTTGAACTTGTTAGTTGCCTATCTCGAGATTTTTGACTAGTTAGTAACCTTTTGGGGACCAAAAGGTCCTTTAGTGGGGAGGTGTGATGCAGAATCAGATCCAGGAGGCTTCCCATGTCCATAAAAGGCTCAAAAATGAAAGTTATTGGAGTCAAATGAAACCAATTCCATTGCGACCGACTCGTCACGTTGATTCTGACCATATATTTACTTTCGCAAATAGACGTTGTATGCGAGATTTATCACACTCTGGCCATTTTTCCAAATAGCTAAAAAGTCAATAGGTCAACTGCCAAAAAGTCAATGATGATGTCATCATGACATCAGTAAAGTGACATGTGGCAGCACAACAACAGGGTGACCGGGAAATTTGACTGGGCATAGAACAGATCCACTCAGATGATAACAAGTGGCATTTTCTTAGGTCAATGAAGAGGTTCCATGTGGCCCAGACATGGGTTGCCACGTGCCACCCTATCACTGTTTGGCAGTGTAAAATTTTTATGGAGCTCATGGGTCTCGACCTCGTGACCTGGTTGAGGAGCTAATGCTTTGGGAGAGGTCCAGTGGCCAACGCACCAACACATATGTTAGTATTTGAAACCCACTTTATATTTAATTAAAGTGTAATGTAATGTATGTGGGGGTGGAACGGGATGGGGATATTCCCTAGCCTGTGGACTTACCAAACACGGGACCATAAGCTAAAGGGTTGGGATCTCCACATCATGCGCTAGGAGATAGGACTAGATCCCATGCAAAGCGCCCCAAGACCAGGAGCCAACGCCTCTAGACATGGATGATTTTAGGGGCTAAATTTCGCTCATGGGCTAATTTTCCATGGTTTTTCCAAAAATGAGATTCTCTATTTTAAAAATGATTTTCTCAAATTCTATAAGATAAAATTATTTTACCTTAAAAATCCCCAAAATTTTATAAAAACTATATAAAATCCTTAGAAATTTGAATATTTTTCAAAAATATCGCCAAACATTTATAGTTGGCATATAAAGGATTAGTAAGATTCGCCAAGGTTTCTACATTTTAAAATAAATTTCCATCCTTAAAATCATCCCTGCCTCTAGAGGGCCAGCGCACAACCCAAAGGGATGGCGCTTGGCCATATGGCAACAAATGACCCTATGCTTGCGCGTGTGCCCAACCCTTTTGGGATACTCTATGTATTTTTGAATTTTGTTACAAAGTGGGTTTTATTATATGTTTTTTGGGATTTTTGTTTGATTTTTATGCCTGTCAATGGAGGATTTGGCCATTATTGGGAGATATTGGGCTCTTTTTGAGCCCATATTTTGGGAGGAAGTTGGGAAAGGATAACCAAATTCATATTTGTAAAAAAATACGCCTATTTTTAGCCATGGAGGACAGTCAGATAAGAGTTATGCTGAAGCAAAGCTAAGCCAAATTCATTTTGATGTAGGGAAGTTGTTGAGGAGTAGACACTTGCAGGCCATTTTTGGGATCTCCAGACATCCGTTTTGAGTGTCTTTTCTTTTGAAGGGTTCTATAGATATGGAAGAACAAGACCATATCATTCTTGTATCCCTATGGCACTGTTGCAATGTGTTTTTGAGATTTGAACAAAAATAAAGAAGCCTCCCCCACTGAAACAAAGGCCTAGAGATGTAGGCAATTTTGTGCTGAACTCCATTATCACTTCTCTTGTTATGATTTGTTGTTTTTGTTGCTTCATTTCAGATCTATAGATTTTCTTATGGCTGCTATTCTTCTTCATTAAATCCTTCCTCTTTCATTCAACTTAAAAAATGGTTAATTAACACATGAAAATCATAACTCAACCACAATCATTAAAAGATATCTTTAGATTAGAATATGCAATGAATAATCCAATGATTGCTATACCGATGGGTGCTGCTGATGTTGTACTAGGAATCCAATGGTTACAATCATTAGGAACAATGGCTTTTAATTTTCAAGAACGTTTCATGAAATTTTCATTGGAAGGAAAATAAATTGAGTTAAGAGGTATCACAAAGAAACTCAATAAGTTGATAAGCTCTAATGGCATGAAATAATTATTGAAAAATGGGCATCAAGGTGTTATTGCACAACTATGCTCACTAGATGTTCAAAAATTTAAGCCATCTATTCCTCTAGATCTCCAAGGGATCATTGATAAGAATTCCTTGAAGATATTCCCAAAGGTCTTCCATGCACTCAAAATAATGATCATGATATTCACCTAATTACTGGGAGTGTTCCTCCTAACATCAGGCCATAAAGATACCCTTATGCCCAAAAGAGTGAAATTGAGTGCATGGTTGAAGAGATGTTAGAGGTTGGCATTATTAGACCTAGATAAATTTCTTACTTTGCACCGATGGTAATGGTATTCAAGAAAGATCGCTCATGGTGTATGTGTCTACATTATAGAGAGCTCAACAAGATCATTATTAAACATAAGTTTCCCATTGATGTCATTAATGAATTGTTATATGAACTACATGGAGAAATCTATTTCACAAAGTTGGATCTTCATTCTAGGTATCATCATATTAGAATGAAGGAAAAATATATCCCAAAAACAACATTCCGAACTCATGAAGGCCATTATGAATTTTTGGTCATGCCTTTTGGCCTTACAAATTCACCTTCCACATTCCAAGGGTTAATGAATTCCATTTTCAATCCCTTCCTTTGAAAATTTGTGTTAGTATTTTTTGATGATATAATAATCTATATCAAGTCTTGGGAGGATCATGTGCGACATGTTGACAAGGTGCTACAACTACTAAAGGAGAAACAACTATATGCCAAACTATACAAATGTTTCTTTGGAGTGAAGGAGGTAGAGTATTTGGGTCATATTGTATCTCATGAAGGTTTCAAGGTAGACCCTAACAATATTAAGGCCATTATGGACTTGTCGATTCCCAAAACATTGAAGAATCTTAGAGGATTATTGGGTTTGACAGGCTACTACCGCAAGTTTGTTCGACACTATGGAAGAATAGAAACACCTTTAACGACAATAACTAAGAAGGATGCATTTTCATGGACTCTAGAGGAAAATAAATCTTTTGAACAACTTAAAGAGGTGATGTGAAAAGATCATGTATTGACCACTCCAAACTTCACAATTTTTTTTATTGTGGAATGTGATGCCCCAGGAAATGGAATTGGTGCTGTCCTAATGTAAGGAGGAAGACCCCTGGCTTTTGAAAGTTGACCACTCAAGGGAAATGACTTACACAAACCCATTTATGAGAAGGAAATGATGGAAATACTACATGCATTGAGTAAATGGCATCCTTACCTAATATGTAGGAACTTGAAGGTCAAAATAGATCATGATAGTCTTAAATACTTCTTGGAACAAAGACTATATTTAGAAGAACAACAAAAATGGGTAACCAAGATATTGGGTTATGATTTTGAAATCGTCTATAAAAAAGGGAAGAAAAATGTTGTGACAACTGCACTCTCAAGGAAGGATGAAGATGTTGAGGCCTTTCTCTGTGTTATCTCAATCATCCAACCCTATTGGATAATAGAAGCAAGGGATGAATGGAAGAATGAAGAAAAAGTGTGGACTCTCATCCAATGGTTGCAACAAGATTCGAGTGCATCAGATACATTTACATGGAAAAATGATTCATTGTGGTACAAAGATCGCTTATATTTATGTAAGAACTCCCAACTCAAATAAAAGGTACTATTGTAATTGCACACCTCTCCAGTAGGAGGGAACTCGAGATTTTTAAAAACCTAACATAGGGTCAAGAAGAAATTTTTTGGGGATTGCCTTAAGACTGATGTTCAAATTTTTGCGATAGAATGTTTGGTTTTCCAACAAAATAAAGTGGAAACAATTAAGACCCCAGGTCTTTTACAACCATTATCCATCCTAAGACAGCATTGGGAGGGGTTTTCCATGGATTTCATCATAGGGTTACCAAAGTCTAAAGTAAAGAGTGTCATCATGGTGATTGTTCATAGACTGACCAAGTACACACACTTTTGTGCACTCTCTCATCCCTTCAAATCCATTACAGTTGCCACCGCATTCATGGAGATAGTTCAAAAGCTACATGGCATCCCAAATATTATTGTAAGTGACATAGATCCCATCTTAATTGGACATTTTTGGACAAAATTATTTTCTTCTTTGGGTACTCAATTGGCTCATATTTCATCCTATCATCCTCAATATGATGGACAAACTGAGATATTGAACAAATGTCTGGATGGCTACCTTCGTTTATTTTTATTTGATAAACAAACACAATGGTTCAAATGGTTACCCTTGGAAGAATGGTGGTATAACACTTCCTTTCATACTGCAACAAAAATGACACCATTTATGTCACTCTATGGATACCACCCTACTTCCATCACTTCTTCTCTAAAAGAAGAATATAAGGTTCAAGCAGTGGAAGATCACATCTAGCATCAACAACAAGTTCTCCAAATATTAAAGGACAACCTGACCATGGCACAAAATCACATGAAATAAGTAGATCAACATCATAGTGAAAGAATTTTTGAAGTAGGGAATTGGGTTTTTTTAAGACTACAACCATACAAAAAGATGTCCCTCAAGCAATCCAAGAAGGATGATAAATTATCACCAAAGTACTATGTCCCTTATAAGGTTTTGCAAAATATTGGTACTATGGCATACAAATTGGAGTTTCCTACATCTTCACGAGTACATGCAGTTTTCCATGTTTCATGCTTAAATAAAGTTATAAGTGAGAAGATCCTAGTTCAAACTATATTTCCAGAACCTGATGAGGAAGGAAAAATCATATTGGATCCTGAAGCCATCACTGACACAGGAATTCGCTAGCTGAGGAATAGATCCATTTCATAGTATCTCATTAAATGGAGGAAACTACCGGTTAAAGATTCTAGTTGGGAAGATGAGTCTTTTATACAAAATCATCCAGAGTTACTCAAGCATTGTAGAGAACACTTTTCTTAATGGGAGGGGCATGTTAAGCCCTAAATAGTGGTTCATTACTCCTTAATTAGGGAATATTACATTAGTAATGTTATTTTATTTATGTCGTATTTAGTCCATTAGTTGTAATTATACCTCGTAGTCTCCTATATATACCAATAAGACATTTTCATTTGGAATCATCTTGTATTTGAACATTTATGTGGGCATAAGAAGTTTTCCCCTTCAAAGAGGCTTATTATATGAATTTCTCTCTTTTTCAAGGCATTGAGTACTTATTCTGAGGTTTTTCTATGCTATATTGATATTTTGTTCCTAACATGTTGTGACAAGTTCAATTTATTGATTATGGGGAGATGTGGAAAGAATTATGCATTTCTTGAGAAGTGTGCAACGGGTGTCAAAAAATAATCTAGGAATATGTTATGTAAAAATATTTCAATTCCTTTTGTTAATGGATTGTAGCAATAACCCCAATTTTTCATAACATAGTCTTACTATTTACCTTTTTTTTTTTTTTAAAGTCCACATAGTTTTTCAATTCTTTCAAAAAATATCAATGTAATAGTTGGATATGATTCCATGGTTCTTAAAGTATATATCATATTATAGTGGTGAACTAGATATTAGGAATATTAATTAACAAAGTCACTTTGACTTTAGTTTATTTATGAATTTATGCTTTATTTAACTTAAGTGTGTTTCTTGATTTATCCCATGTTCATAAAGTGGAGTTACTTGACTACATTGTACCCCTTTATAAGAAATAGTTTTCTTTTATGTATGCAATCATGGTTTTTCTTATGTGTTTATGTTATGTTTATATGGTATCATATCTCAACATTCTCAATGTTGTATTAATATTTTCCTTCCTTTGAAAGACAAGGTTTCCAGTCTTGGAACTTCAATTATCCTAGTTCCATGGAATATGTGTGCGTGTAATGACCTAGGGTCTGTCATTGGTAGAGATGGATCGCTAGAAAGTAACATCAAAGAACCAAAAGGGTTTTAGATCATTGAAAACCAAGATCAATTTACTTTTGGTTTCAAAAACAATTTTTTAAAGAAATTTGCATGTTTTTCAATGAAAAATGACCACTACTACTATTTAGAGCTAGTATCTAGGCCTTCTTACTCTAACATTGCAAATTGAAGGAGGAAAGGACACGTATTTTCAATATTTTACCTTTTTACTGTCTATTTTTACATTTGTAACTTTTACCAATGGGATTTTTACACAACATTAGGTTCGAAGGTAGTCATGGAATATTTACCCAAAAATAGCTTATAAGGTAGTGAGAGGTTATCAAGAGAGAACTATAATTAATGGAAGCAAGATATGTTGGTCATATTTGAGTATAGATTCTCTGCTTCTATCATCCTAGGTAATGATACCCAACAGAGTAGAGACTAGGACAAGTTTGATGATCAATATCGAGAAGCAATAATGCCTCTTAAGGTTTTTGTGACAAATACAATGGTTCCTAAGGTCCATATACATAATACTTTAATAGATACTATATTTGAAAAAGTTTAATTAGACTTCATATAAGGGTAGAGAATTTTTCCTAAAGAATATGTTGTTTTCAATAATGATGGATGGGAGCGCATTGCTATTGGAGCACTTAATCAGGATCAAGGATATCATAGAATATTTTTCCACCATTGGTTGGAACATGGAAGGAGAGGACATGATAGTAATCAGGGATGATTTTAAGAATGGAATTTATTTTAAAATGTAGAAACCTTGGCGAATATTACTAATCCTTCATATGACAACTATAAAATGTTTGGTGATATTTTTGTAAAAATATTCAAAATTCTAAGGATTTTATATAGTTTGTATAAAATTTTGGCAATTTTTAGGGTAAAATAATTTATCCTATAGAATTTGGGTGAGTAATTTTTAGAATAGAGAATCTTGTTTTGGGAAAAACCATAGAAAATTAGCCCATGAGAGAAATTTAGCCCCTAAAATCATCCATGGTGGTAATCACACTCAAGAGCTTACAACAATATTATGAGCACATTATTGAGACCTTTAACATCCCCACTATTAATGTTGACCTAAAGTTTGTTGACTTTTGTAATACACTCTTACATTAAGATATATGGAGGGAATAGTTTAGTATGAACATTGAGATAGAGTATTTGGAACATGCATTTACAATAGGGAAAATGATCCGGATTATTTTCGGCACGAAATGAGAGCGGAGATATAATAAAGAAATGCACAGAGATATCACGTATATCCAGTAATATAACATAAATATATCAGAGATGCAACCATAAACACAGAGATACAGTAATACACGATTTCTAT
>ML835317.1:25630-61908 GCA_009831015.1 Picea engelmannii | reverse complement strand
AAAGGTTTCAAATGGAAGATTCTAAACCTGTGGGCACACCTATGGTTACTGGATGCAAATTAAGCAAGGATGATGACTCACCTGATGTTGATCAAAGTTCATATAGGTCAATGATAGGCAGCTTGTTGTACATCACAACATCTTGCCCAGACATAATGCATGCTGTTGGAATGGTAGGAAGATATCAGTCTGCACCTAAACAGAGTCATTTGCTAGCTGTCAAAAGAATATTCATATATTTGAAAGAAACAATGAACTATGGCCTATGGTATCCTAAGAATTGGAATTTTCAATTGTCAGTCTACTCAGATGCTGATTGGGCTAATTGCATGGATGAAAGGAAAAGCACGAGTGGAGGTGCATTCTTCTTAGGAGATTCTCTAGTAGCATGGTTGAGTAAAAACCAAGGTTCCGTTTCTTTATCAACTACAGAGGCAGAGTACATTGCTGCTGCTACTTGTTTCACTTAGGTATTATGGATGATTCAGACACTTGCAAACTTGGAGGTAAAATACGCTGCACCGATCCCAATTCATTGTGATAACACTAGTGCCATCAGTGTGTCCAAGAATCCTGTATTCCACTCCAAGACCAAGCATATTCCCATAAAATACCATTTTCTGAGAGAGCAGGTCACCAATCAGATTGTTCAGGTTCATTACATTCCAACCACATAACAAATTGCAGACATCTTTACTAAACCCCTAGCCAAGACACCATTTGAATATATTCGACAGAAGTTGGGTGTCATCCTGTCTCACACCTAAGAGAGTCCATCCTGTTAGGGGGAGTTTGTATTGATTGAATATCTGATACCTCCGAAAAATACTGCAACAACTCAGGGGGAGCATGTTTTCTTTGACATTGATGTCAAAGGGGGAGAAAAGAACAGGTCCGGGTGCCTTTGTTGCCATCAATGCCAAAGGGGGAGATTGTTGGCATGTTTTATAGGCAACGTATGCTTGTCATTGATGGAAAGTACAAAAATGATGATGGCTTGAGTACAGGTATAATGTGCCAGGCAGGCACCAGAAGTATTTTGGGAAGACGCAACAAAGCAAGCTCATGAAGACCAGAAGAGATAGTGCAGAGGTGCATGCAGAGTGCAGAGTATGCGTGTTTGAAGCCACAGGAGAGCAAGATCGTTAAGACCAGAAGAGATAGTACAAAGGTGCACGCAGAGTGCAGAGTGTGCGTGTTTGTCATTGATGGCAAAGATCATGACCAATAGCACAACGATGATTGTATGGCAGGATCAGAAGCTAAATTCCATTTCGGGTATTAGAAACAAAGACTCTATTTCATAGTTCTGGATACCAAGAGTTGGAGGAGTCAAGAGTCGAGACTCTTCATCACAGGAGTCCTGAAGTGCCAAAATGTGAAATGCCAAAAATTTCAAAACAGGCACATCAACTGGAGTTTCAGATACCGGGAGTTGGAGCAGTCAAGAGTCGAGACTCTTCATCACAGGAGTCCCAAAGTGCCGAAATGCGAAACGCCGAAAATCCTGAAACGAGCACATCAACCAGAGTTTTAGATACCAGGAGTTGGAGGAGTCAAGAGTCGAGACTCTTCATCACAGGAGTCTCGAAGTGCCGAAATGTGAAACGCCGAAAATCCTGAAACAAGCACATCAACCAAAGTTTCAGATACCGGGAGTTGGAGGAGTCAAGAGTCGAGACTCTTCATCACAGGAGTCCCGAAGTGCCGAAATGCAAAACACCGAAAATATTGAAATAGGCACATCGACTGGAGTTTCAGATACCAGGAGTTGGAGGAGTCAAGAGTTGAGACTTTTCATCATAGGAGTCCCGAAGTGATGAAATGTGAAATTGTGAAAGCGTTGTATGGATAAGCACTTGGTCACCGCCGGTGGTCACATCGTCCAAGAGTTGTAGAGAAAATCTCGAAGAGACAAGCTCCATTTAAGAGGTTGGGACATGGAGAGTCGAGACGACTCATCACAGAATCCCTGAAACAAGAAATGCAAAATACGTGTTCAGAATTGCCCCTTGGTCATAACCTATGGTCACATCGACGAAGGCTCAAGGGAGGAGGAGCACAAAGCTAATCTCCATTTCATAGATCGCGACTTGGAGAGATGAGATGCCTCACCATAGGAATGCCGAAATGCCAAAATGTCGAATTGCGAAATGGAAAAATAAGCGCGAGACCCATCATTTATGATCCAATGGTGCAGGTTATTCAGGAATATGATCGAAGGGCTATTGTTGCTCTTCTTAGTTAATCGATCATTGGCGATTCAGTTGCTGATGCATTTTTTGGAGGTTCATAGTGTAACTAATAGAAACGACTGATTATTTCTACCAGAGGACTGGAAGAGACTTTAGGGCAATCGCTAGAGAAGATGAAGAGTCTCAAGGCATCTGCCAGTGGAATGAAGACTATTCAGGAGGCGATTGACAAATGGAAGAGTGTTGAATCCTGTAATTGCAACAGAGAGGATGAGCTCGACTGTGACAGAGAAGACGAAGAGCCTCGACTGCTAGACAGGCTAAGGAATCTCAGCATAACACCCAGTGATGATGGACACATGGGTTTAATCAGCTAGAGAAGCTGAAGAGTTGCAATGATGATCAGGCATAGCACTCGACATGAAGAGCATGTAGAAGCATTGCACATACGGATGCACAAGGTGCATAGAGACTATAAGAAGGCAGAACAAAGAAGAGATGGGGGCTGCTGGAGAGAGGAATTACACATGGGGAAATGGCATGCTGTGGGCAGGAGCTGAAATACACAGAAGAGGCGTAATTCAGAGAACGAAAAAAAAAGATGCAGAGCATAAAGCACAGTAGAAGCAAAGAACAAAGATGCATAGCTGAGACAGTAAAAGAAGGCTGAGGTGCACTTGTAGAGAAGAGAAGAAGATCAGAAAGTGCAAGAAGATGTAGGCAAAGAGACACTGATACAGGAGAGAAGAGCAGTGTAGTAGAACACTGATGAGACTGGTAAGCCATTGATGAACATTATATCACTGTAACAAGTTTCAATAGCAAAGATTTATATTTCAGGGTGGTATGGAGGTGCTAGGGAGGACTGTTGTGCTCAGAGGTTCAAGTGGGTGCTTGAGAACAGGGAGTTGTAGCTTCCATCTGGTTGCAGCCAGAGAAACCAGGGTGGCAGGGTGGTGCAAGGGAGAACTATTTTTCTCTGTTATACAGGTTGGTGTCTGTGTGACTGGAAGTTGGTGCTTCCATCCAGTTGGTGCTGGAACACTTAGGGAACTGTTACTTCCTTCTAGTGGGTGCTAGAGAAACTGGGGAGTTGGTGCTTCCTTCTAGTGGGTGCTAGAGAAACTAGGGAGTTGGTGCTTCCTTCTAGTAGGTGCTAGAGAAAACAGAGAGTTGGTGCTCGCAACAAGTTGCAGCTTGCAAAACAGAGGGTGTAGCCTCATTATGAGTTGGTGCTCATAAGTATGATAATGTACATAATGTAAAGATTACTTATCATATAAAGAAGAAGAGGTTTTTACCCTTTATAGGTTTCCTCAGGAAATATCTATCTCTGTATATTTCATATGTGTGAATGATGCTGAATGTTCTATTGCTTACTTCCCTGCATTATTGTGATTGTCATTCAGTTCTCTGCAAAGAGTTTAAAATAAGAATAATTGTTTAAGCTCGGTAACAATTGATTCACCCCCCCTCTCAGTTGTCCAACAAAATCAACTCTCAAATACTGGATGAATCTCTCATACATTCCCCCAAATCAGGAAATAACCTTGAGAATGTTGAAATTATAAACTCTTCAACAGGAAATGGAAGTACAAGAAGTGATAGAAACTCACCTATAGAAGGAAAGAGAAGCCTACCAAAATTTACATCTGGATTTTCGAAGGGAATAAGAGGAGAAGAGGCTTAAATCGCATAGCCTATGGCTCAAATCAGGAGAATCCAACACAACATACTTTCATAAGTAGTCACAACAGAGGCACCAAAAAAATGTTGTCCAAAAAATACAAGTGGACACAAGACATACCCTAGAAGATTTCTCCTAGATCAAGGAAAAAACAATGACCCACTATGAGAAACTCTACTGACAAGACCAACAAGAGGAAGAGACATGCAACAGACACACTCTTCTTGCAAACATCCTAGCTTGCATCACCAAAGAAGAAAACAAAGCTGTTCTTCAAGAAATCAATGAAAAATAGATTTTTCAATCCATTTGGAGTTTAGGACAAGTTAAGGCACCAGGGCTGGATGGATTCTCCATACACTTTTCTAAATCCTTATGGGAGACAATCAAATATTATTTGAAGAGGATGCTTAACTATACATTGAAGAAGAAAAAAGTTGGTCTAGTAACAAATTTGATCTTCTTGGCCCTCATTCCGAAGGAGTCCAATCCCTCCAACTTCTCTAGGTTCATCCTATTTCCATTTGCAATTCATCCTATATGGTCCTCATAAAAGCCATTTCCAATATAATTAATCTACTCCTAGGCAAGATGATTTCATAAAATCAAGGGGGATTCATAGAAAACATGCAAATAATTGACAATATAATCCTTGTGAAAGAAGCCATATACGCCAGTCAAAATAAAAAATAAATAGGAATGGTTATAAAACTAGATATGATTAATGCATTTGACAAAGTCAAGCATGCATTCCTCTTCTCGGTGCTTAGGAAACTTGGATTCTCAAAATACTTTGTAAATTGGTTTCAAACCTGTATTGGCTCACCATGGATTGCACCAATGAACAATGGAAGACCAACTCAATTTTTCCAATCCAGTAGAGGACTACGACATGGATTCCCTCTCTCCCCCTCTCTCTACATTATTATGGAATAATATTTAAGCAGAAAGTTGGAATAATAATGATTTTTGGTATGTCTCCCTAGCATATAACTAGCAAGAGGAATAAAGGGAATCAATCATTCACAATTTGTGGATGACACTTTATGTCTTGGTGTTGTGTCCACCATAATAGCCAGAAGACTCAATATAATTTTGGACAACATGAAGAGTCAAATATATGGATGGAATCTAACAGAAAATATCCCATCTACAATATCAAGGGCCCTTGGCTTATGGGTGGTAGAACATTGGTCTTCATTCAAATATTTTGGTATGCCAATCTCCCCGAAGATCCCTTTCTCCTAGGTTTGGAAGGAAGTCCTTGGGAAAATGGAAAAGAAAATTCAAAGTTGGGGAGCTCATTGGATCAACCATATAGGTAATATTGTTTTGATTAAATATGTCCTCTCTTCCTAAACCATTTTTCAATGTGGATCTCTCAGTAGCACCCAAAGGAATAATCTAAAAAATATTTAGAAGCATTCAAAGCATCCTCTAGGAAGGAGATAAAATAAATACAAAAAAATTTCATGTAATTAATTGAAACACAATATGCCAACCCCTTGACAAAGGAGGAATTTTAATCTAATATCCCTCTCTGATCAACACTACCGTGGGAGAACAAATTGTCTAGAGATTAGTAACAAGTCAATTAGAATGGTGGATTTTTTTTATAATAGCCATATATCTCAGAGCGCCTCGGCAATGGTGTCTTGACACACCATTCCCAAATACAAAAGGATCCTCTCTCTAGAAATTGATTTTAGTATAAACCCCTTTAATTCAAGATAAAATATCTTCGTACTCGGGGAATAGAGCTTCAATAAATATTTGGATAGAAAACATAATGGGAAAAGAGCCTTTGGGAAAAATTGGGGAATTACAACTGCTCAGGGATTGGAGCACTTGGTAGGGCCTCACCAAATTAGAAGACTATTCACAATGGGAAGAAAATGGGAAGTGGATTGGTTGGAAAATCCTCCACCATCCCACCCATTTGCAACATTTGGTTCCTCAATTGTATCATCTCTTAGCTGGTTGCACACCCGTTGACTCCAATTCGGTCGATGAAAGATGATGTGGAAATACTCACTACTGTGTCAAAAGTGGCTTCCAACACATGATTACAGACCTCCATGGATCCCCCCGCTCCAAAGTATGGGCCTTAATATGGCATGGAGACTCTGTGCCCAAGGTAAATAATTTTTGTTGGATCATGGTTCAAGGCAAGTTACTAACAACATAACATTTACAAAAGATATGAATGATTGGTCCCTCTAGATGTGTCCTATGCAAATATTTTTTAGAAACTTCCCATCATCTCTTTTTTGAATGTAACTTCTCCAGGCAAGTCTAAAAACAATTATATGAGAGTTTTTTTCATTATCACCTCCCGCCCAACAATTGGCATGTCATGTTCCTCCACTGGAAACACATATATACTGGAAGTTGTTAGAAAACTAGGATTGCAGACAATAAAATAAAACAAATGCAAAAATAAAAACATAGAATATACACGATACAATAGAGACATAGATATACACGGTTCAACCAGTGTGGGCTACACCCACCAGAGAAATTGCTAGGCCTTCCTTTTTATTAACCACCAAAATTAAGGGATACACCTAAAACACACTCATTGTAACTTCCTCTTCTTTCTCTCATGGTATCCTCTCTCAGAATACAATATTCAGAATAATACACATATGCAATACAATTCCCTCATAAAAGAGGGTTTCCTTCTAGGGAAAAAATCCCTAAAATAACTTCTACCGTTAGATTTGCGACCTTATAATTAACGATCCAGATTGAATATGAAATTACAATATTTTACAAGGCAATTTCCCCCAAATTTTTGCTTCAAGGGCGCTGCCCCCAAATCCCCCACCAGGGGGGCCTACAACCTGGTGACAATAGTTGGGGGGGGGTGGGGAATCCCCCCCACACCC
This sequence comes from Picea engelmannii, assembly GCA_009831015.1. NCBI lineage: Eukaryota > Viridiplantae > Streptophyta > Pinopsida > Pinales > Pinaceae > Picea > Picea engelmannii. Next base: position 55,135 of record ML835317.1, on the reverse strand, counting down.
CTCGTTAGGGAATGGGGTCCAAGCACAACTGAAACAAACCTCTAAATCATGAAGATAATGAGGTTCCACAACCAACAACAAATTCAATCAAAAACCTCTCTTTGTACCTAAATTCATATGTTGGAAAATTTGGTTGGCAAGAAACAAAGCAATATTTCAATGTAAAAATATCCCACCATCGAGAGTCCATTCTTTGGATTGTAATATTATCTCGAATGTCTGTGTGTCAAGGACATGAACCCATGTACCCATGTTAATCTTGACCAACCGGAAATAGACTCGATTAATAATATAATCATCCCATAGTACTTTCAAATCTTTTCCCCTCCCCCAAAACCACCAAGCAGACATTATTGGCAGCTGAGACTCACGGATCATGAATTCGCACAATGGAAGCATAAACAAGTCAAAACTATATTTTTTGATGGAGCATTAGAAGGAAACCTAGGGGCAACATGTATTGGGTGGGGGGTCATATTTGACCCCGAGGGACAAAAGGAACATAGATACTCATTACGATTAGGTCACAAAACAAACAATCAAGCAAAGATCATGGTTGCATACATAGGACTGACATTGATACATGAAGACAAAACCTAGAGCATCATCGTGATAAGAGACTCATAATTGGTAACAAAAGGTTTGAGAGGCATCAACCGCAACTCCAAGTCCAACCTACAAAGAATTTATGAAAGAATCAAAATCGAGGAACGAAAATTTGACTCTGTGGAATATTTCCACACCCTACGCCATCAAAACTGAGAGGTAGATCAACTTGCCAAGGAAGCCAAATCATTGAACCAAGGGAACCTAAAGAATAATGAGGTAATCACCATGTGTTAATTGCCTTATAAATATGGTTAATGGGAATATTGAAACAATTTCTCACTTTAGCAAAGTGGATATAAGAATAATGATAAATGTGTTAATGGAAAAATTGAGATTGGAGGACAAGTCAATTTCAATTTTTTTTTTGAGGGAAGTGATGTGACCCTCCCCACTATCTTAACATATGCATCTGGTCGAGACAACACAACACCAACACCAAGCAATTGCCTCGTGTCATTCCCATGCACATCACACACAATCTAGTAGTTGAAACCTGTTATTTACATGAAGGCATTTAAACCACTCCCTTCACATGTTGGATTTTCCTACCACCTAGTGTCATCATGATGAAAACATTCTTGCAAGTAAATTTAGTTGTCCTTTAGGATTCAAGTTTGCAAACTCTCTCATCGTTGTAGGATTTGGTGATGGATATCGCACGAGGCATAGAGGATGACAGGTTCATGGAACTATATTTGGAGGATTTCCTACATTTGGACATCATCAATATGAATCAAACTCCCTCTCCTCATTAATCATGACACCCATGAAATAGCTTTGGGACATATAGTCGGCTTAGCATGTGGCGTAAAAGAAAACCAATGTGTGACTGCAACAATTTTGAGCTAGAGGCCCTCAAAACCAAATCAGAGCTCCAACAATGGGAAATAACAACACTCAGAGAATCCCACTTTTAGTTCAAGTAGGCAACGTAGGAAAGGGAGGAACAATGCGACAAGGAACTGGAAGTAGTGCTTAGGAAAGCCAATTGACATTCAGACCAAATTCATTTCCCGGGAATAGAAAGGAAAGGCTCTCATGCATTAAGTCAAGGTTAGATTGACGATGTTTCTTTAATAGGCTCTCAGGCATCATGCAAAGTCGACCAACCCCAACAACAACCACGCACAATTAGCAACCAAGATGCCTCTCAAGCTCTCGTGGAAACAAAATTAAATCTTCATTAGCCAGGTTTAAGAAGTGTATATCCGTGTTTTGCTCTGTTCACATGTTAGATGTCAATTTAAGTAAGAAGACTCTCTTTCTATAAAATTTTGAAAGACTTTAGTGCTTTGAGGAAGAACATTCCCCCTCTTTTTGATGAAAAATCCTGAACTCAAGAAAGTTGTAATATATGGATGGTTTTAGCATTTCTACAACCTTATTTTATATATAGCACACTTATCCGTTCTTGTTAAAAGAATAACTATGAAAATACTTACAGAATTAGAGTAAGCTCCATCAAGTAAGACAAACTTAATGTATGTGATTTTTGCAACAATTTCATCTAGTTATTAAATCTAAGAAGGCCACTACCAATAAGTTGGTTGATTTATTATCAAGACTACTAGCACTAATAATCACCTCTATGTCAACCATTATGCACGTACAACATTTCACCCATAAATCATACAAAGAGGAGTATGCAAAAGACGAGGACTTAAAAGAAGTGTATCAACAACTACAAGGACAACAAAAGAACTCCTAACCAATTGTCTCACCATACAATTCCACAGAAAATTAATATATGGTGTATTGAACCTTCTACAATGCGACAATATTGTTCCAAACTTTAAAGGTATTATTGTCTCATTTCCTCAACCAGGACAACATCAAGAGTAATTCAAGTAAAATATTTACAAGCTGAAATGAAGATGTAACTTCTCCTAGCTACCATGATTTGAGGGCAAAGCACCCTTTAAGGACAAAACATTATTTAAGGGGAAGACATGTAATGCATATAAACTACCTTACATAATACTAATATGTTATATAATAATAATAATAATAATAATAATAATAAAAGGTCATAAGTCATTTCTCTTCAAGCAAGTGACCCTTCAACATTTATATAAAACAGTGCATGCCATTGTATGAATCACTAATTCATCATATTATAAATATATTTTTATCCCATATGAATTTTAAAATTTTATCCTATTTATATATGATATTCTTAGTTATTGAACATGATTGTTCATAACACATACATATTCCATGCCCATCTCAACCTTATAGACCTGAAAAATAATTTGCATGTGAAAGATTACAAAAACCAAAGTTCCATCATTACAGGAAAATATATGTTAGATGAGTACTGCAGAATAAAGATTTTTTTATTTGTATACAAAAAGAAAGAGGACTTCTATTCTAGTGATTTTCCATGTTGCATTAAACTCAACAACCCAAGGAAAATTCTCTCCTACAAAGGCAACTTCCTAGAAAATAGTAATGTGAAGGAATTGGCTATAGAGATTATGGCACCTAGTCCTAGGTAGAATTAGTAAATTCATAATACCAAAGTATATGTTTTAAGTTTTCATTTTTCCCATAGATAGAACATTGTATTTATTCTCTCTAAATTCCATAGTGTAATATGTTCAATGTTGAATATTTTGGAATAATTGTGTATGATGAGAATGGATCAACATTTTAGATTTACAATTTTCGATCAATCTTTAGGTCATATTGATATTTTCACCTTATTCGAGACAATATCAACTGGGCCAACATATTTCTCAGGTCAAGGCCCCAAGAATCAAGGGCTAGGTGAAAAGGCATTCTTTAGCTCCACTAGTGGCTTCCACCCATATTTTAAGCCAAAAATGACATGCTTTCTATTTATATTTAAGCCTCTAGAGCTTGTTGAGATGAAAATACACCACATTCTTTTGAGAAATCTACCTGTACGCATCTATATACCTATATTATTTCAAGGTATTGATTGTATTCAATCTCCAATATTTTCATTATTCCATAGGGGCATGTAGACCAACTTAAGCATAATATTATTAAGGAGGACCTCATTGATATTCTTAAACACTAACCTATGTATACTTGTAAGATGAAATTTAGCATTTAATTCTAACCATGACATCAAATTCCAAGTTGAGGCTATTAATTCTTGTAATCTCATTGATTCCTTTTCCAAAAAAGTGAAAGGTTGATAACCAAGTGTTCTCAATGAATACCTCAAAATTAAACAACAATGTTGGAGACAACCATAAATCATGGCCTAGTGAAAAACAAACTGGACATGGGGAATTCACCTTTCTAAATTATCTTAATTGAAGCATGCAATGGACCTACAAATCAAAATACGTAGCAAAAACATAACACTGCTCAACTTAGGCTACCCCATTAAGAGGTGAAAATCCCCAATTACATGGAACTCCCAAATATTTAAATTATATGGTTATAATTTTTTAGTTCCCAAGTCATTTCATTTCTTGGGGTTACCCAACATGTAATTAGTACCACATGGAAATAGCCACTAATCACCTCTCCAAGTGCTATAGATAATGTTGACTTCTTGGTTTGAATAGTAAAGCCCAAATTGGAAAAATGAACACGTAGAATGAAATATGGGTTTCCCATCCTACTCCTTTTTGGCCTTAGGTGCAACCCCTAAGCTCCATTATTTTTAATGTATTTTGGTGGTAGATAGAGTAATATTTCCTCTATAACATATACAAATTTCAAAACAATATTTGAAGATATGAGGGTGTTATGGTCTAAATATTGGACCCTTATCACTATTGAATTAAGGAAATCAAATATTAAAAAAATGAAAATTCACCAAAAATAGTACCTAAAAATAAATTTGTTTTTGGTGTACAATATTTCCATGAAGTCAATGATGCTCATGCATCAAACTCCCCTTGTTTCAAAATGTTGAGCATCTCGCTCACACGGTTGTTGAAAAGTTAACAATTGTTGGTGGTCCTAGACTTTGTCTTCTTTTCTTCTTTCTCTTGTTTCCTCCACTCCAAAATATTAACCACTCTTCACTACTCCTTCTCCAAATGGAATTCATCCAACCCCCTTAATGGTCCAACCTTTAACTATAGGCAACATCTCATACCTACCATTATCACTATCAACCTCCCCAAGTTTACCTTCATCAACATCTTTGCAACTTGTTGCAACTCAAGCCTAATGGACATCACTTGTTCCATCACTTCCCTCTCTTGCACCATCACAAATGTATGTTTCTCAAACACCACAACATCCTCCTTTGCTGCAACTTCTATGATTGCCTCACTTTTGCTACTAGCATCTCTTTTGAAGGACTCATGTTGAATATCCACTAGTTGATGCTCTTCTTCACTACTCCTACTCTATAGGAACATCATTGTCTTTTGTGATTATTTCTCAATCATGAACACATTAACTATTGTGTTCCTTCCACATCTTCATCTTCAAGTTTTAGTTGTTGAATTTCTACTCTCCATGTTCACCTTATCATTTTCTCTACTCTTTTCTCTTACAACATAATTGTTACAATTCCTCTTGGGGTTTCTCCACACCCTACCCATTGTTCTAAACTTTACTTTTCCTGCAACAAAATTAACACATAAAGTACTATGGGAATCAAACACTCCCATTTGTATATTCTTTGTGCTATTATTCTATTGCAATATATTCTTCACTTTTCTTTGGTATGCTCTCAACAACATGAATTTCATTCACACATTCTTGATTCTCAACTTGGAGATCATCTTATTTATTGCTACACTCATAATCTTGAATTGTACACACTTTCTCATCTCCAAACACATTTTCTTCACTTGCCCTCCTTTCTTTTCACCTGCTTCTTTTCAACCCACAAGGGTAATTGATAATCCTCCACAAAGTTATGACCCTTATTCTTACACACCTCTCTTTGAATGGACAACTTCAAACCCTTCACAAACTTGTGGTTTTTTCTCACTTTCTTTGCTAAGGCCTACTCTCATGGAGACTCTACATAATTCTTATGCATATTCTTCTACAAACTTCTTTCCTTGCTTCAAATTTTCTAACCTTCTACTCATGCTTGAAACATAATCAAAGTTTAGGACATTGCCTCTCATTTCTGTGATCATTTTGTCTCACTTCCGAATATTTTGTCCATATTCAAAAATTCTCAACACAAAATGCATTCTCTTCAACTTTGTGTAGGTTATATTCACTCTCATAGGGTCTTCATCTCCATAGCTCCACTCAAACTAATGGTGCATTTATTCCACCCACTCCATTTACTTCTGTGAATTTGAACTTCCATAATATACATGGAACTTTTTTTGGAGCTTCCTCTTCTTCACATTTGTTGGATCTTCTCTAGGAGCAAATGAATTCTCTTCATATGCAACATATTCATGTTCTCTTTCATCCTCATTTGCATTTTCACTCTTTTGGATCACTTTGATTGCGACCCTTGTTCTTTGGGTTGCCTCTATGGCATATAGTCTTGAAAACAACACCCTAAATTTCTCTACGACATATACATCTATAACACTCTTTTCAACTATCTCTTGACCTATTCTAACAGGGAGAACTCCCTAGAATTATATAATCATCCTCAAAGAATTAGTTATTTCATAACTACCTCTCACTCATCTTTTGAAACATGTCCTCTAGATCCACACACCTCTCTTCATATACAATTTTCCCCAACATCACCACTCTTGTTGGAATTTTGTTCTGCAACCAAGTGTCTCCAACATTCAATATTCTTCTTGATATGATACTCAATAATGAAGGTGCTAGTCCTAAAATGCATAATACACAACAAAAACACAACGCTACTCAACTACAAATATAATTTAAAATAATGAACTAAAATACATAAGATCAACATAGTAATATATTATCTTGATTCAATTTTAGAGGAATTATAGACCTATGGAACTTATTACAACATAAAAGGCCAAATTCCACACTACTAAAACACACTTCTCATTGGCCAACAACTTCTAACCAGGATATCATACTTAAATGCCAAAATCCCCAATTCTGTGGAGCTCCCAAATATTTAAACTATGTGGTTATAAATGCTCAATTCCCAAGTAGTTTCATTTCTTGGGGTAAACTAACACTTACTAGATTAATAACACTTCTATATAGCTATTAATCACCTCTCCAATTTCCATACACAACCTAGACTTTGTGATTTATATAGTCAAAGACAAAGTAGAAGAATGAATAGGTGGAATGAAATGTGGGTTTCCCATCATACTCCTTTTGGGGATTAGGGACAACCCTTAAAATCCATATTTCCTGATCAAAATTTGTGGTCAGGGAGAGGAGTATGAGTCCTTTACAACATATCAAAATTTTAGATCAAACTACAAGATTTGAGGGTGATCTTGACTTAAAACTAAACACATTGTTGTTGAAATTAGGAAAATCTAGTGCCCTCGACTAAGGAATTAGGGGCACCCCTTAATATGAATATTTTCTTATTCAATTTGGTGAGTGTATAGGGGAATGTGTCCTCTACAACATACCTAAATTTCAAAACAACACTTGAAGATATCCGAGCACACTTGTCTAAATATTGATCCATTGAAATTAGAAAATCAAATATTCAAACAAGGAAAATACACCAAATAAAACTTGAAAAGAAATTCATTTTTAGATCTGCAAGATTTTCATGAACCCAAGGATGTTCATGCATCATTAATCTTAACTATCTCTCATGCTTTCCAAATTCTCTTAGACACAAAGGTGTTTTTCTACAATATTTTGACGAGTTTGAGAACTTGAAAATACCCAAATCAACACACTCACAACAAACCATTAGAAAAAGTTGTTATTGTGACCTTTGGACATTATCATGGATGATATATTTTTCAAACTAATTACTTTAATAACTTCCAAATCAATGATTAAATTTTGTTTATTAATTTAAACATTGTTATGTTTAAATTAATGCTCAAAATTATCTTAAAAATTGGTGGTTAATAAGTGTACATTCTACACTAGTACTTTGGACTTTATTATGTTTAAATTAATGATCAAAATTGTCCAAAAATTGGTCGTTAATAGTGTCCATTCTACACTAGTACTTTGGAATTTATAGATGTAACAACATCTAACATCACATCAAATGAAATCAAAACATTAATGAAAAAAAATCAGAAGACAAAATTATGAATGATCTAAAAGTAGTCATTTTTAAATGAAGGAGCCTAAGGATTTATAGTCAAATTGAAAAGCCACTCGAGTAGAAATTTTTCTGAGTGGAAAAATATTTTCCTCAAACTAAGAAAATTTATCTCATGAAAGAAAGTATTTACTCATAGAGGTGGAATTTTCTGTGTTTACTCATATAGGATGAATTTTCTTAGTGACAAGGAGAAGGAGGTGATTTTTCCCAAATTTATTACACATGTGTAATATGTAATACATATTGCACATGTGTAATATGTAAGTGAAGTTTTGTTTATCTTTATCTGATTATTTTATTTACTCTATTTTTATATATGATTACTTTTTTGGTTTATTCATTGAAATTTGTCCGTGTCAATTTTTTTTATATGATTATTTCTTCTGGTTTATTTATTGAAATTTGCCTATGTGAATTTTTTTTATATGATTTTTTTTTGGTTTATTCATTAAAATTTCTACGTGTGGATTTCTTTTTAATGTTTTTAATTTATTGTGGAGAAGGCAATGGAAAGAAAAAAGTGGATCATCTCATGGGCAAAAATAAGTCAAGTTCATTTTCACCACAACAACATGATGAGCAACAACACGTTCCGTATTCATCAATCTTATAGTTTAAAAGACATCATTAGAGATGATTTCAATAATGGTAATTCAAAATGGAAGGATACAAATTTCTCATCTAAATAAATTTCATGAAAATCTAGTTCAAGATATGAAGTGGGAGTTTCAATTGAATGTTTTTGCAAGAAATGATCATTAGTATATATGTAGGAAAAATGTTGGACTGTAAAGGAGGCATGTTAAAACTCATAGATTTTTTTCCATGTTGTATATACATGGGAAATTATAAAGAGGATTTTGATATACATTGCCCACAAAAGAGTGAATTCTAATAGCATTATATTAAAGAGTAGAACCTTAATATATACTAAAGAAGCAATATGAATAAGCTAAATATAGATGGTTAGAAGGATTATAACTTTTAGGGTTTGTTGTAGAGTTATTGCTTAGTCTTTTTTCATTGAAATTGGCCTTGTGGGCCTATGAAGTTTTGAACTTTAATTCATAAGGTAAGTGGGGTAATATGACTCTTCATCACCCAAAAAATAATTTTTGTGTTTGGAACTCCTACCGGTTCTCATAGTGGAAATGGTGCCCAAAAATCCATCAAATTTTGCTCCCAAGTCTTATCACAAGGTAATAACCATCGTCCTAATATTCATTTTTTAAAGTATATATATGATAATTTATTTAATCAGTTTTGTGTGTGATCCATTCTCGGTTAGTTTGTCCAATGGGTGTCTCATGAGGGAATTATTCAAGGATGCACCTACAAGGTGTAGGATCCATAGGGATGAAATTGCACCTAAACCCACGATCTAACCAAGGGTTTCTTTCTATTTCATCTTGATGACTTGACCCATGTGATGGAAATATTGCATCGAGGTCCTTGGGTCTACAAAAATACCCTTGATGATTTTTGTACTTAGTATCATGGCTTTTTATGTTGATAAATCCACTAAATTGTCTTGTTTGGTTTGGGTTGAATTTCTTATCCTCTTGATGCAATTTTGGATAGCCTTAGAGTGTATCTTTGCCCTTTTGGGGAGTTTCATTTTTCATGAACCTGGATAGTCCTTCAACCCTAAACCTTAGTCTCTAGTTTGCATTAAGGTTAAATTTTCAAAGAGCCTTAAGGAATTCATGCTCATTAAGGGAGGGATAAGGTTATTATATATCTAGTCCTATGCATCAATATTCTAAACACTTTCTTTCAGTTCCAAAGTTTAGATCATTGTATTGGTCGTGATTGCTCATTCATGTCCCAAGTTGACCCTTCAATGACCCAACCTACAACTACCTTCCAAGATCCTAAGGATTCCTAGGAAACCAATGCAGGTGAAGGTGGTTGGACTCAAGTGGTAAGGAACAACATAAGAACAAAGGTGTAAAATACCCAAGCCCAAAATCCTCGACCCATGAGACCCTAGCTACAAATAGACCTAGTAGATCACTGACTACATTGGATAGCAAGCCTTATATTGACTTGAGCCAACAAGCGAGTGGTAGTTGTAGAGATCATCTCTTCCACTACTCTTTCATTATTAGGGAGAGGAAGCAACAATTGATTCTGATGGCCAAAAGAACTGGTATAGATAGGTTACCCTCTAGTATTGGCTTCTCCTACCTTTACGACAATAAATAACCCCTTTGGAGCTCTCCAATGTTGAAATATTGTTTAATACTAAGAGAGGAAGGGGGTGAATCAATATTATCATTTTTCCACAATTTAAAACCACTTCATTATTAATTTTATCAAATCAAAACAAATGATCAATAGAAAGGTACAGTACACAGAATTTTAACGTGGAAAACTCAAAAGCAACAAATGTTCTTCTTATTTTTAATAAATATTACATTTAATTTGTGAGCTAAAACTCAAAGAAAACACCAATTCCATTTTTAAATAGCACCAACTAGGAGGAGGCTACAACCCCTCTAGATTTTACCAGCACCGACTGGAAGGAAATACCAACTCCCTAGTTTCTTTAGCTATAACTGAAAAGATGTTGCAATACCTTGGTTTACCAAATTCACCTGGAAGGAGCTGGATACAACCTCCTTTGTAGGTTCTAACCTTCCCTAACACCACCCAACCTTCCTTTTTATGATAAGTACTTCAATCTTCAAATCTTCATAATCTTGTTTGTCTTCTGTTGCATATCTTCATTTACTTTCTTGGTCTCTGACACTATTATTGATCTTCATATTTCAAACCCAGAGACACACTATCTTTCAACACAAATTTCCGTTTATATAGTCTTCCAATGGTCATGTACGACTGAGCAATTGCACCTCTTCAATATAAGAATGTATCTCTTCATTATAAGTATGTTCCTTTTCAATATATGATATTAATCATACTATTTTAATTAATACAGTGTCAATGAACCATTGTGCCTTTTAGATCGTTTAGCCACGTTTTCAATTGAGTCAATAGATTTTGACTATCATGATTTAATTCACTTTTTACCTTAGAATAACTAAATACGATTTGAAAATACCATGTTCACATACCATGTGCTCTTTCACTTTCCCCTTTTTCTTTAGCTCCACTTTCATTTTTACCTTTTTTCTTTAATCCAATTTCACTTTTACCTTTTTCTTTATTCCACTTTCATATTTACTCCTCTTTTACGTAAACTCCACTTCCACCTAACTTTTCAACTTTTGTTATTTATTAAATTCATATTTATATTTATTCCACTTTCATTTCCACTTTTGCGTAAACTTCGTTTCCACTTAACTTTTCCACTTTTGTATTTATTAAAGTGATAGCAAGGTCACATTTATTTTAATCACTTACTAACCTTTGACATATATTTGATCACTTACTAACCTTTGAAATCAATGGCAATTTATTCAACAATTGTGTGTCTGAGTGGATCTAACCATTGGTGGTTGCTGGAAATTGTTTGGGTTTTAAGGATCATCCAATTTTGGCTTGGTAAAAATGATGACCAAAACTTTCTACGAAATATCGATTACCGTGTTGATCTGACAGACTCAAGGGTTCTCGGTGTTGTATCAAAAAATTTCCCTTCGATTACACTCTGAAATGATAGTGAACGAGAAAATATTCGAGAGGGTGACTCGCTAATATTCATTCTATTCATCATGATCATATCTCAACATAATAACAATCATCAGGACAACTCAACTCAACTAGTGTAGCAATTGAAATTGTCTCATTCTTTCGTTCTTTCAAAGCGCTCGACTAGACGATCCCTTGTATTCTGGTAGTCCATTATGTTCCTGTAACTCAGTGTTCCTGTAGCTTTTACTACAATTCCATGTCATACTCCACTATGGTACTTCTTGTCTTCATGTTGACATCGATGCCAACACGATATTTCCATCAATCTCCCCCTTTGGTATTGATGGCAAGACATCGTAAAACAAAATGCTCCCCTAACAATGAGTAATTGTTTTACCATTCTTTTCTCCCCTTTGACATCAATGTCAAGGCCTCTGATACCATAATGAGATTCATCACTAATTGTATACTTCTCATCCTTCTTTTGTTTTGAGTGACAATACTTGTCCTTTTGTTTTTCTTGCTCCCCATGTCAACAACACTTTATTTATTTTTTGTTTTTTATTTTTTGTTTTTTATTTTTTGTCAGTGAATCTTTTTCCATCTTCTATTTTTGACAGCTCCCCCTATCAACATTTCTCCCCTCATCATCATGACCTTTTTTTTTAATTTTTTAATTTTTATTTTTTTTAATTTTATTTTAGGGAGATTACTCCCAAATTTTGTCTTAGATGTTCAAATGCTTCTTTAGGCAGGGTTTTAGTGAATACGTCTGCTATCTGCTCCTTCAAACCAACATACTCCAATCTAACCTTTTTGTCACTAACATTCTCTCTCAAGAAATGATACTTGATGGGTATATGTTTGGTCTTTGCATGCATGATTGGATTATTGAAGATGTTGATGGCACTTGTATTGTCACAATAGATAGGTATCGACTGATTACATTCAATTTTAATATCCTCCAATGTTTGTATCATCCATAATATTTGAGTGCAACATTCAACAAATACAATATATTTGGCCTTTGTTGTAGATAGTTAAATTGATGATTGTTTTCTAATTGACCATGAAACTAGACATTCCCCTAAGAAAAATGCATTTCCATTAGTGCTATTTTTTCCATCCACACTACCAACCCAATCAACATCTATGTAGGCAATTAGTTCAAATCCTTTATTCCTTGGATACCATAATCCAAAGTCTGATGTGCCCTTAAGATATCTAAATATTCTCTTGACAACCATCACATGTGATTCCTTGGGAGATGATTGAAATCTTGCCACCATTCCTACTGCTTGCATGATATCAAGTTTGGATGCAGTCAAATATAGTAGGCTCCCAACCATATATCTATAGAGAGTTGAATCTACAGAAAGTGACTCAACTTCCTTGCTGAGTTTGCAATTGGTTGTCATTGGAGTGCTAACACGTGCACTTTCAACCATTCCAAACTTTTTAAGTATCTCTTCCAGATATTTGGACTGAGTAATAAACATTCCTTTCAGTGACTAAGTGATTTGAATTTCAAAAAAGAAAGTTAGCTCTCCAATCATATACATTTCAAACTCTTTTGACATTTCTTGAGAAAATGTATGAGTCGATTCATCATTGTTGCAGCCAAATATGATGTCATCCACATAGACCACTGTGACTAACAAATTGTCTTTTTCAATTCTAAGATAGATATTGTTGTTAGACATGCCTCTTTTGAATCATTGTTGCAACATGTACTTATCCAGTCTTGCATACCATGCTCTGGGTGCTTGTTTAAGGCCATAGAGTGCCTTCTTCAATCTATACACTTGTTCTTCTTTTCTTGGTTGTTCAAATCCTTTTGGCTGCTTTGTGTAGACTTCTTCTTTTAGGTCTCCATTAAGAAATGGAGACTTTACATACATCTGATATATTTTAAACTTCTTAAAGCATGAGTATGCTAGAAATAATCCGATGGCTTCCATTCTTGCAACTGGAGCAAAGGTTTATTCAAAGTCAATCCATTCTACTTGTGCAAACCCTTTGCACACCAATCTTGCTTTATTTCTTATAATTTGACGATCTTCATTAAATTTATTTTAAAAAATCCACTTGGTCCCTACCACATTTTAATTTTTTGGTCTTGGAACAAGTTCCCAGGTTTGGTTTTTCTCTATTTGATCTATCCCTTCATTCAGGCTTTGATCCATTCTTCATCTTTACTAGCCTTTGCAAATGTTTTGGTTTCTATTAAGGATAGTAAGGCTTGTTTTGATTTGTACACTAGTTTTCTTTTTGTTTCAACTCCAACACTTTTATTACCAAGGATTAGACTTTTCAGATGATCTCTTTGTACTCTCCTTGATGGTGTTTTTGTATCTTGTCTTGGTGACTCCTCTTCTTCATTTTCTTGTGACTCTTCTTCTTCCTTTTATTCTTCACATTATGAGTCTTCCTCTTTTATATCTATACTTTCTTCATCATCATCATAATTTCTTATTCTTTCATCAATTTTTGGATTAACTTGAGATTTGATCACTTTTGTTTTTAGATAATCCACTTTTACATTTGCACTTTCCACAATCTTCTGTAGCCTTAGATTATAACATATGTAGGCCTTTTTGGTGGATGATTAAGCAATAAATATTCCTTCATTGATTTTGGAATTAAATTTTCCTAGGTTATCATCATCTCTCTTTATGTAGCATTTGCTCCCAAAAACTTTGAAGTGCTTAACTGATGTTGGTGTGCCATACCATAACTCATATGGTGTTTTGTCATAGTTAACTCTAAGTTGTCCTTTGTTAAGTATGTATACAATTTTATACACTGCTTCTCTCTAATATATATCCGATATCTTGGCTTCATTTAGCATAGTTCTGGATGCCTCTTGAACAATTCTATTTTTTCTTTTAACAACTCCATTTGTTGAGGAGTCCTTGGAGCATAAAAGTGTATTTTGATTCCATGATTTTCACAAAACTCATTGAATTTGTTGGTAGTAAATTCCCCTCCATTGTCTGACTCGAGACACTTGATTTTGAGATCAGTCTCATTTTCAGCTGGTGCTTTGAAAGATTTAAATTTTTCAAAAGATTCCGATTTTTCTTTAAGAAAACACACCCAAGTCATTCTAGTATAGTCATCAATGAATAAAATAAAATAATATTCTTCTTGCATACTCTTTGTTCTTGTTGGCCCACATAGGTCAGTATGAACAAGTTCTAATGGTTTTGAGGTAGAATACTTTTTTGTCTTGAATCTTGCTTTTGTCTGCTTCCCATGTTGGCAGTGCTTACACACATGGTTTGAAGGTTTTATAATTTTCAACATTTATGTGTCCCATTTTTTTTTTTTACTAGTATTTATGATATAAACATCACTTGGTGTCCTTTTTGCATGAGCTACTAATTTTCTAGAGTCTTATTTTCCAATCTCACATTTTTTAGATTAAAAAATGAGAATGTGTCCTTGATCACATGTTTGGCTCACACTAAGAAGATTAGGTTTCAAATTTTCAACTAATAGGACATTTTCTGCTTTAGTTCTGTCATTTCCCAGACTGACTATCCCCTTACCAAGTATTTTGGCAGAGACATCATCTCCAAATGTGACCTTTCATTTCTTCTCCTTTTTCAAGCTGAGAAATTTGTTTTGATCTCCTATCATATGTTTTGAACACCCACATACCATTGACTTCTTTTATCTTTCGCATACAATGTTACCTTACATTTTGTTTCCTTTTGTTTTTCTTTTAGAAAATTTGAAGTATTTGTCTTCATGGTAGATACCAATAATTTGGAATCACTAGCTTTATGACCATAATTGTTACATTTGTAACATTCAATGTTGTAATCTAGTAGTGGAGAAAATATATTATAGTTTCTACACATTTGATTGCTACTAGACTTGTTGTTCATGTGGCCATATCCTTGAACACTTTTATGATAGTTATTTTTATAAACTTTATAGTCTAATTCTTTATGCCCAAAATTATGACAAGAAAAACAATAGCCAAGACATAGTTTTTGATACATTTTTGGAGGAGTTCTTCTTGGAGTAGTATTTTTTCTGTACTCATTTCTTTTTGGAGAGACTATAGATCTCTGTTGAGTAGAGTCAATCTTTATCTGGTTCTTTTCTCTTTTGAAGGAGCTCTGAAGGGAAACTACGTAAGTATTTGGATTTTTATAATTTTTATGTATTTCATATTTTAATCCTTTATTAGTTTCCTTGTGATCATAACCCAATTTAGTCTTATTACTTGATGGTCTTTGACTGTTAAGGATGTCATCCAAGATTTTTGAACTACTTTCAAACTTTGAAAGGTTAGTGCCTTTTTCAAGTTTCCTTCTTAGAAAAACTATTTCAGCCTCTAATTTTTCACAGTTTTGTTCCTTGTCATTAAGTCGTCTACTTAAGATTGCTTCAATTCTTTTAGCTTCTTGTAGTTGAGTTTTCAAATCAATAATGATTTGTTCTATTTTCTTGATGATTTTTGAAACTTCTTCTTCTCTTGATTTTTTTTCTTCCTTATAATCTAACAATTGTTCTTTTAATGATTTTTTCTTCCTTCTACATCTTCTCAGTTCTTCGAGGGCGCTAATGAGTTCTCCTTCAAGATCAAGATCAACTTATGTATTTTCTTCATTTTCATAATTATTATTTTCAGTAGTGTCAGTTTGAGTTTCTATTCCCATAAAAAGAACCTCTATATCGTCATCTTCCCTCATGTCAGATGAACTACTGTCTTCTTTAGAATAAAAGTTTTTCTTTTTCTTATATAATTTCTTTTTGTATTGGAATTTACCATTTTTATGTTATTTTTGGTTGTAAGCTTCTTCATCGTCACTATCTTTTTCCTTGGGATAAGGACATTTGGAAGCAAAGTGTCCAATTTTTCCAAAGTCGAAGCATTTGAAAGGTAACTTTCCTTTGTATTTTCCAAATCCTTTCTTAAGTTTCTTAATGAAGTTTGCTTCTTCCTCATCGGATTTGTCAGAGCTGCTTTCATTCGATACATGTTCATGGTTTTTATATCCTTTTGAGACTTTGAAAGTTGGTTCACCTTTTGAAGGTTTTTCTTGTCCTGTTCTCATTTCATAATCTGTGATAATCCCATGTAGTTTATCCATTGTGAGTTTTTCAAGATTCTCTCAATCTTCCAAGGTAGATACTTTGGGATCATATCTCATTGGGAGTGATCTTAGTACCTTTTGGACTACTATTTTTTCATTATTCTCATAGTCCTCTGATTGTGTTGACAATTTCATCTACTCTTAGAAGATACTCTGCAATGTTTTCTTCTTCTTTAATCTTCAAGCTTTCAAACTTTCCTCTATATGTTTGAAGATTTCCTTTCTTGACTTTGACATCTCCTTCATAGATTATTTTTATTTTGTCCCAAATCTCTTTTCCTGATTTACAATACATGACTTTGACAAATGCATTATTTTCTAATCCACCCATAATTGCATTTACATCTCTTGAATTATCATTACAAAGTTTCTTTGCAATTGTGTTAGAAGGAGTAGTTTATGGTACATCATAACTCTTTATCACAGATAGACAAACATCACATCTCAGTTCCATTAGGTAACTTCTCATTCTTATACTCCAGAATCCATAGTTATCTCCTTTGAATAATGGAGCTATGTTTGAGGACATCCCTTCTTGTTGATCCATTGTAGTTTCTTAGAATCTTTCTTCCAATTATTAGACTGTGATGAAGGAACCCGCTATGATACCAATTGTTGGAATATTATTAATACTATGGCGGGGGGTGAATCAATATTATCATTTTTCAACAATTTAAAACCACTTCATTATTAATTTTATCAAATCAAAACAAATGATCAATAGAAATGTACAATACATAGAATTTAACATGAAAAACTCAAAAGTAACAAATGTTCTTCTTATTTTTAATAAATATTACATTTAATTTATGAGCTCCAACTCAAAGGAAACACCAATTTCATGTTTTACTAGTGCCAACTAAAAGGAGGCTGCAACCCCTCTAGATTTTACCAACACCGACTAGAAGGAAGCACAACTCCTTAGTTTCTTCAGCTATAACTGAAACGATATTACTACACTTTGGTTTACTGGATTCAACTGGAAGGAGTCTACAACCTCCTTTGCAGGATCCAACCTTCCCTAACACCACCCAACCTCCCATTATATGATAAGTACTTCAATCTTCAAATATTCATAATCTTCTTTGTCTTTTGCTACATATCTTCATTTACTTTCTTGGTCTCTGACATTGTTATTGATCTTTATATTTCAAACCCAGAGACAAATTCTCTTTGAACAAGAATTTTCGTTTATATAGTCTTCCCATGGTCATGTACAACTGAAAAATTGCACCTCTTCAATATAGGAATGTATCTCTTCATTACAAATATGTGTCTTTTCAATATAAGATATTAATCATATTATTTTAATTATTACAATGTCAATGAATCATTGTGCCTTTTAGATATTTTTCTGACATTTTCAATCGGGTCAATAGATTCTGACTATCATGATTTAAATCACTTTTTACCTTACCATAACTAAATACCACCATGGTTTGCAAATACCATGTGCTCTTTCCCTTTTTCCCTTTTTATTTAATCCAATTTCACTTTTACCTTTTTCTTTATTCCACTTTCATATTTACTCCTCTTTTACGTAAACTTCACTTCCACCTAACTTTTCAAATTTTGTTATTTATTAAAGTCATATTTATATTTAGTCCACTTTCATTTCCACCTTTTCGTAAACTCCGTTTCCACTTTTGTATTTATTAAAGTGATACCAAGGTCACATTTATATTTAATCCCTTACTAAACTTTGACATATATTTGATCACTTACTGACCTTTGACATCAATGACAACTTATTAAACAATTGAATGCCTGAGTGGATATAACCATTGGTGGCTGTTGGAAATTGTTTGGGTTTGAAGGGTCGTCCATCTTCAGCCTGGAAAAAATGATGACCAAAACTTGCTATGAAATATCGACAACCATGTTGATCTGATAGACTCAAAGGTTCTCGGTGTTGCATCAACAAATTTCCCTTCAATTACACTATGAAATGATAATGCATGAGAAAGTATTAAAGAGGGTGACTAGCCGGTATTCGTTCTATTCATCACGATCCTGTCTTAACAAAATATACAATCACCGAGACAACTCAACTCGACTAGTGTAGTAATTGAAATTGTATCATTCTGTCATTGTTTCAAAGCACCCGACCGGGCGATCTCATGTATTCCAGTATTCCACTGTGTTCTTGTAACTCAATATTCCTATATCTTTTACTGCAATTCCATGTCATACTCCATTATGGTACTTCTTGTCTTCATGTTGACATCAATGTGAGCATGATATTTCCATCATCCAAGACCTCAAGGACAATGAGGCAGAGATGCATGATGTTGTAAATTTGGGATGAAAGTGATCTCATGGAATGTTTGAGGCTTTAGTTATCTTGGAAAGATACATACTATCTGCTAGTTGTTGATTTCAATTAGTAGGACATGTACTCTCTGTTTGTAAGGAGTAAAAATTGTAGGATTTGTACTATGTATGAACTTGCCTATCATATGGCCAGGGGCCAAAAATTATTTCTATGATAATTTTTGAGGGAAAAATGGTGTTGTTGTATTGGTCTTCCCTCAATTAGCTAACATTGTTGTTGAGTGGGGAACTGACCCCTCATAAAGATTAATTTAAGTGTTTGTTAATCTAGATGGTCAAATCTTAGGCCTAAATAACATATATCTCTCCTTTGATTGGGGGGGAGGTTGTGAAACCTTTTGGTTTCAACCAATGGATGATTTTCCTAATTCCCCATGGCTCATTCACAAGGATTTCAACATGGTGGAGTTTCAAAAGACAAATAAGGGATGTTACTTACATGCTTTTTGTTTGAGGAAAAACAAGTTTAGTTTTCTTTGAAGCCCCGCCATAGGCTCTATGAATGCAATTCAAATATTTATAACATGATTTGTTAATATTTATTTCACTTGGATGAATTTAAGAGGGTTGAAATGAATTTAATATCATCTAAATAGAGTTGTATTGTTGGAGTAAAATTCATTCTTCTTCAACTCCAATGGATGCCAACTAGTGCATGTTTATGAAACAACCACCTTATCAGATCACCATTCTATCTGGTTTTCATTTTCCTGGGTAGCTCAAAAGATGCATTTTCCAAGGAAATGATATATCATGAATGTTTCATGCCTCTAAAGCCCATAACTTATTATCCTGCATTTGAATTGTGTAGAAGTCGATCATCCCTAGTCACATGGGGATTCAGGATCAATAATATGGTGGGAATATTCCATTTCCATAAGTGTTTCCTTTTCTAAGGGGATATTCTAGAAAAATTTCTAAGATTCATTGTGGCCACAACATAGTAGTCTACAAAAAACTAGAGGAATTCATGTAAGGCCCACATTTCCCCCCTTCAGTGATGAATAAAAACAAACACATGCAAAAAATTTGGGATATATTCTTTGAGTGGGTGGGATCCACTGATCAATAGCTTCTGAACTGTGAGTGAGACTACACTAGCTCAAAATCAATCACAAACCCACCAAATACTTCATTAAGAAACTCACCACAAAGGAGGCTCTTTAGAATATCTCTACTTTGAAAACTACATTGTCTCTAAATACCAATCAAGAAGATATTAAGAAAGAGTTTACAAAACATTATAGACTAATGCCCCAAACCTAGGGCCTTAAGAAGGACATGTGAGTAGCTACACACAAGTTTCTTGACTTAGTTCTTTGCGTAAAGGAGAGCATGCGATCTAGTTTTATCTCTTAGTGAGCTCTTGATAACCCTCCATGAAATGCATAATGATAGGGAACCTAGACTTAATGAGTTCCCTTTCGATTTCTACACGACCATGTGAGACTTTTCTAGGACAAACCTTTTACACATGTATAAAGAATCTATTCAAAACTGCTCATTGGGAGCATCAATTAACTAGGGTTTAATCAAATTCATTCCTAGGTTGATTACTAGTTGGAGGCCAATTACTTTGCTTAAAATATCCTACAAAATTCTAGCCAAATTTCTTTCTTGCATATCAAAATTACTCTTACCAAGATTATCCATATTGAGTAGACATGTTTTATTCAATAAAATTATATCTTGGATAATATTATTGCAGTCTAGCTTATGTATTTAATGCCATGTTCATTAAAATTTACTTCAAAAATTCCTACAACTAAGTGAAATGACCTTCCATTCTTGTAATGATCAAAGCCTTAAGGTTTGATCCCATCTTTATCAACAGTGTTGAAATATTTTTTGCAAATTGTTTATCCCATCCCTCCATCAACATATGAGACTCTATAAAATTTGGGTTATTTTGGTTAATCAAAAAAGGATTCTCTTGGCTCTAACCTTACGTATCTTGGTTGTTGAATCCATCTATTATTTATTGTGATATAAATTTGATCTAGGTTGATTTAAGGGATTCCTTTCCCTGATTTTGATGTTACTCAATTAGTTAATTTGACACTTCATTGATGATTCTTAATTACCATATTTCCTAGGTTAACACCATGGAATCGCTAGACATATTTTGTTTGGACTTAGGGTTCACTATTTAGTGGGATAAGATGCATTGCTACATACAAATCCGATAGCCTATGCTTAACTAGCAAGCTTCTCGAAATTGCTCCTAGGTTCAACTAGGCCAACATTTCAAATTCCTTAGAATTATATTCACCTTCTAGGATTTGCCTCAATACCTCTAGGTGTAAAGGGTGGAAATGATAATAGATAAGTGGATTACCAAACCCATAGCCCTAGCAGTGAAGTTCCAAATCTACATAAAAGTGTTGGTTGCGACTCATGTGTACTATTACCACCTAAACTAGTACCCTAGTGGAAAGTCCAACCATAGGTGTTGTCTTGGGGCAACAAGATGGGAATTGCACCACTGTCACCTCAATACAATATGCCCTTCACTTTATCCCAACTTCCAACGACCAAAGGGGGTATCCTCGTCTTCAATGACAATCAAAGTAAACTTCTTTAGTGAATTATGACCATGCAAGATTATGATTTACTCCAGTGAATCCACACTATATATGACAATGTCAAGTAAAAGGATTCTAATAAATGATTAAATGCTTCCAAGGTAACAAGTTAAAATCAAAGGCATAAAACACCAATTATCCACTTAAGTAAGAGGGTTAGGAGCTAGTGGATGCATGTGCCAAATATGGTGTGAAAGATAAAAAACAAAGAAAAGTTCAGATTTAGATTTATATGATTATCACTCAACAAATGAAACTTCAAAGAGGCTAATTGAACATAAACCACTCCAAGCTGCTTTAAGTCACAATGGATGAAATCAATTAGCAATAATTGATGATGCAATGAGTTCTTTGAAAGACAATCAATCATATGATAAGAAATGACAAGCTAGGGTTGTCCAACACTTCCAGATCTGTTTGTATGATAAAATAATACATAATTTTAGATCTAGAGTAAAGTGTAAACCATCTGAGAGAGAGAGTTTCCACTTATGAACACGAAATCTTGGGTGACTTGGTTAGGGACAAGGATATGCAACACAACACAACCCAAAAAATGTTAGAATCAAGCTCTAAATAGATATGTAATCAAGAAAATGAAACATAAGGGTGAATTCCCCCTTAGGGTTTACAACATTAGCACTTGGAATTCACCAAATAATCTCCAAATAAATAATGATCAACTAAAAGTAAATTAGAGATGAATTCCACCATTATAAATATTGGATAAACTTGTATCAAAGTTCTAGTAATGAAATATAAGCTAGGTATGAGAAATAATGAATCGTTAAGCACTCACGCCTAGCTTTAGGGTTTCTCCATACCTGATTTTTAAAACTATTATATATTTTCTAGATTTGAGAAATCCTTAGAGTCAACCCACAACACTTTAGATAAAACCTTGAAGCATAATAATATATGATCAATTTGTCCTTTTTTAGGGTTTATATATATGGAATGATGAACAAGCCCTTGATAAACAAGTCTAGGAAATGAGATAAATCGTTAACTTTGCACTAGACTATGAAAGAAATCCAAATTTATGAAATTTTCTTTGATTTTTACTATCAAATTTCTTTCTAAACAAAACAAAACAAAATATTTTGGATTTTTAAGGTTTTATGGTTGGTTGTTGGGAGAAGACAAGTGCCTTATTTCCCATTAGAGCTTATGGGGTCAAGAAGAATTCCCCTCTAATAATTGGTCTATCTTATCTTAAGGATTAAGGTTAAGGGATTATAGCCCTAGGGGAAAAATAGTCTCTTATCTAATCAAGATAAGGTATGAAGAACAAGGCCCTACAAGAAGGGGTTCCCAAAGGGAGGAACCTTCACCAACAAGATCAACTATAGCTAGAATAAAATACTTAAAACCCTTGCCAATGAACCAAAGGGAAAAAAAAACAATGAATTTAGCACTTACCAAACTAACAAAGGAATAAGGAATGGATGAAACCCTAAAACGTCTTCCCTTCAAGTGGTAGACTTACTCCTCAAATGGATCGATATTGAAAGCTTGTAGAATTCTTGAAATATCACAACAAATCTTTAATGTACCAATAATAAACCAAGAAAGAGAGAGCTCCAAATATTGACACCAAAACCTCCAATAGGTAGATCTTCAACAAAATTGTATTATAAAAAAATAAGTATCCAACAATAACAACCATTTGGAATGAGAGGAGAGCCTCTATTTATAGAGGATGATTCTACATCCTTTGCATTCTTTATTATTATCCATTTCCTAAAATCTAACCTAGGATGATTACAAAAAGTGACTTCTCATCCACAAGGTAAAGCAGACCAAGTCAAACTACAAGTAAAATGTGCCACATGTACAACAGTTTCCCCAAAAGAGTGGGATTTCTCTATCAAAGAGTGAAGAAGACGAGTCAAAGGTGAAACATCTAGCCTCTAAGACTTATAAGTGGATGGATGCAAAATCAACTACTCAAACTAAGTAAACACTCAAGCAAAAGGTGTGGGGCATTCATCTAATGAGTGGTTAAAATTGTGATGAAAATTTCCCCGCAACATATTTTAAAAGCACCACAATTGTGTCAATTTTTCCCTATTTTCTATTATGAACACATTTTGGAATATCCCACAACCATTTTTCATCTAATGGCATTGATTTGGTGGAATTCTGGGTACTCTATCAAAATATATCTACTCTTGAAGCTAGATCACCCTCAAAATATACAATGCAATCCTATATCTAGGGTTTGGACCTCGCAAGATATTTCCAAGGTGAGACGTCCCATTAATAAGTATGATACAATGTGAAAAATACTATCCAAAGTGGACTTCATCCTTAAATCAAGCAAGTGGATCCATGATGCAAGGCCTCTACATGTGGAATGTGAATAACACTCAACCATCTCCATGAAAATAAGGGATGACCCACCTAAAATTTGCTCCAACAGTCATATGTGAGGTATCTAAGGTAAGACCATGTCCTCATATCATGCAAGTGACCTCCATAAATGATGGAATGACCCTCTCCAAGTCAAAAGAAATCAACACATGCTCAAACAACTAGTAGGTATGTCCTCCAAAGGGGTCGACCCTCACATCAAGTGAAAAACAACTAAAAAAATGATGAAAGAGAAGAGCGTTCAATGACCTTCAACTTGAAATTTCAAGATGACACCCATGCATATAGAAATAGCCCCAAAGTGCCCCAGATGATGTGATTAGTGCCTTGAGATATGTGAACCACCTCAAGAATCTTGTTTTAGCATGAACAAGTGTAGAGCTATCTCCAAGAGTACATGGCCAAAGTGTGACAAATACATAAGATAAGTGTTCTTCAATATGTATGACAACCTTTACAACATGATAAACACTTTTACATAGATATAAAGGGCCCATAAGTACTTTGAGTGAAGTGTCCTAGCAGATCCATCCCAAGAGCCTTGCATACCTACCCAGTCCATAAATGAAGAACATGGTGACAATTTAATGCCACCAAGGGGTGGTCAAATAAGCTATAAGAGTAAGGACTATCTTGAAATCGAGACTAATAGTATGGGCCATGACAAACCACCAAGGGTATAGAGATACCATCTAGAAAATACATAGATCATCTAAGTATGGTCCAATACAATACACGAGTATGAAATGGTCATACTTTTGGCTGATACATGATACAATAATACAAAGCATTGTGGTGGCACAACTAATCACGGGACTTTGAGCTCAAATATCATCAAGGTAGGCACAAAATTTTCCCATATGATGGGTCACATCCAGCGAAAAATTATAAGGTGCATTGAAGTGAATCTAAGGTGTAACATATATTATTCTTCTCGTTGGGTGCCCTTTAAAGCAACATGCTACTCAAAGGAGGGAAAGACACCCAAGTTTTTAATGTGGGATGACTAACAAAAGCATGGGGTTTTAAACAAATAATTGGGAACTTGAGCCCATGAGAATTCGATGGCTTTGTTATCATCAAAACCCACTTTCAAGAACAAGCCCTATGTGCCAAATGGGTCATCCAAGTTGTTGAGGGGAACAAGGCTTGGGAGGTCCTCCTTAGACATAGGATCAAACAAGAACCTTATGCTCAATAAGAGGGTTGGGGAAGGAATTTATTTTCAATTCCTCTTGCTCGCTCTATCTAATGTTAAATTTGTTGACACATTTGATTTATACAGATTTTGCAAGGCCCACGAAGTTTTTAACCTTACCTTTCCTAGAAGGAGATTTTCTCTGAATTGGCCTTTCCTTCAATGAGAATTATCTCTGGAGGTCAACTATTGTGAAGCTTGAAGACAAGCCTTTGGCCAATACCTCCTAGTTCTTTGCCTTAAGAATTTTAAGAAAGGGCATTTGTTTTTCGAATTATTTGTTTAAAATCCTATCGAGGAACTATCTCTCGTATGCCAAGCTCAAGAAAAAGTTCATCTTGGCCAATGAGAACAAATTTATCTTACAACACATTCAAGGTATCACTTTGGATGAGCTCATGCTTAAGCATGGCCTCCCAGTTCATCAAGCTTGGTGGCATGACTAGAAGTGGGGAAAGGCCACAACCTTATCAAAATACAAGCCTATTGTGGGATACAAGTGGTTACACTCCAAGTCATTCCTTGAAGGTTAGATGAACAAATTGTGGAACTTGAAATATGAACAAAAGAGAAACTAGTTTTAGAACCAAAGAAAATAATCTTTGCATGGTATTTATCTACGTGGTCTACTCATAGTCAATAAGATATTGTCATACCTAGGTGTACAAATGCCACACCATCCATAGTGCGGGCGAGAAAAAACCATCAAGCATGTTTTTTTGGTTTTATATTTTATCCAAGTTTTCATGGGCATGGCCCATTAAGTTTCACTCTGCTTGGATGCTTATGAGTAGAGTTGAATTCCTAGTTTGGATTTGAAAGGGACACAATAATGTTGTTTTTAATTCGGTTTTCCTATCAAAGGTGTTTATCCATATGATGACACTCTAATGGGTGTCATCTTGTTCTTGTAAACTCCTCATAGTAGGAAAGGAAGGGGCCAAGGGGCCACCTGACTCTGTTAAGTACTTGAATATATATGCAAATATAACTTCAGAAATAACCCTTAATCTCAACAAGAATAAACCAAACCATTCACCAAATATTCAACACAAGAATGTAGACAAAACCCTTGAGGTAGGGTAACACCATATATTATTCCTTATGGAAGGAATGCACTCCCAAGCAACACTTGCTTGTTACAATAACAATATACTTCGCTTAGCTCAATACATTTCTTACACTCTTTTATATAGCATTCTCTCTCTCTCTCTCTCTCTCTCTCTCTCTCTCCTAGGAACATTCTAGAGAAGGAATATTATAGTAGGTGGAACCTTCTAGAAATGTTTATCACCTTTATTTTCTTCACACTATTACATTACATGATCATATATCTATTATTACTCCCATTGGGTACCTCCCTAGGTACCCCCCAATATTACCTCCCTAGGTATACTACATTTCACCCCCCTTCACATGTTTCGTCCTCAAAACATGAGAAGAAACCCTACAATATGACCGACTAAGCAATGTAGCCAACTAGAAACCATACAATGGAACCTTCTACAAATCCTTATCACATTTATTATGTTCACACTATTACATTACATGGTCATATATCTATTATTACTCCCATTGGGTACCTCCCTAGGTGCCCCCCAATATTACCTCCCTAAGTATACTATAAACTCCTCTCGATGTAATTCTATAGGTTCTCATAGAAGTGACAATAGGCTCCGCCATTAAATTGGGAGACAAATACATGAAAGACTCAAACATGAAAGGAGTTACCACCCAATCCCATCCCATAATGACAAGAAATTTTTTACTCTAACATTGATCATTTATATAGGCCCAAGCCCTCAAAGCCTCCCATAAATGGGTGGAAACTTATATATCTAGTTAATGCTAATCACCTAATTTCTAAATAGATCCCTCCTATGCTTGACCATCACCAACATCCTCCACCTATTACCATGGTCACTTTTTAGTATTGTATGTTTGGGCTATTACAATTTGTCTTTTGGAATTTCATTTATATGTTTTCTAAATAATTTAGTCATGAAAATCATTCTAAATATTTTATCCTAAACTTGTTTTTGGTTACATCATACTTATCAAAATTAATATACAATCCACCTTTTTATATTAATTTTTTTTATATTAAATCTTTATATAAATAATTTATATTATTAATAAAAATCTCTAATAAAAATACCGTTTGAACAATTAAAAAAAAAAGAGCATCTTCTCCGCTTAAATTTTTAATCTGTGTCACCCCATATAAAAGAAAGACTCGAGAGAGATCATCATAATCCCTTGATACCATAAAATACACTTGTTACATTTAACTTAAGGACTATTGAGAAACCACTCTAAAAGACTATAATAAAAATACAAATCTAAAACATGGCTACATTATATTCCCCATTTAACTTAGAGAAATGGGCCTTGTGACTAAACCTTCACACTTTTAGTTTTATAAGTTTTTGAAAAGGAATGTGTAAACAACCAATTTATGCTTTCATGTTTGTAAGAGTGTGTATGGAATATGTATAAGGAAGGGAATTTGCTTGTAATTATATTGACATATTGTTTTTTTTAATTGTTTTTTTTAAAGTGGTAAAAATTATTATAATTTAATTGTTAATTATTATTAAAGATAATCTTTACTAATTACTATGTATAAATACAGGTTAATTTATCATCGTTTAAAGAAAACTATATCATTTTAAATGATTTGTTGGTGATTTGTAAGAAGCAGACTAGATATTTCTAGATCTAAAGAAGATGGACTATTAACCAATCATAAACAATTTTGGTCTTACTTTAGGACCAAAAGATAATTTAAACTCAAATAATATCGACATGAAACTCAATATCACTAGTAACCATTCTTGAAGCTACTTGCAATAAGGCAATTTTTTTAAATATCATTTAGCCTTAATACCACTCATGAACCTAGCTAATATCCCAATTACAATTTAATCTTTTCCCAAAAAAATTATTACTAAATGATCACAAATCTATTTACTTAATAAATTAATATATAATAATTTTTTTTAAATAAATGAAAAAAAAAATCTAAATTAATTAAAAGAAATTAAAAAAAATAACAATTTTTTTAAGAAATAATTAAAATACAAAAATAAATATTTTCTTTAATAATATTGTTTGTAATTATCAACATCATAAATATTAATATTTATTTTCCATGACATAATTAACATATTGAGGGGTGATGACCCCACTAAAAGAACAATATATGCTTGGGATTGGGTTGGACAATCAAGTCCAAATAATGGTTTTATTTATGGGCTTGAAGTTAAATAATTCAGAACAATACAAAGATATAATTGTCATATTTAAGTTTATAATTAAGAGTATTTTAAAGCAACTATGACCACATTCTAGATAGAGCAATCGACCATGACACAATGACCATATTCTAGATAAAGCAGTATGGATAATTGTAAACGAAGAATAATGCTTTTGAAAATTTGACTATTATCATGTTCTGAGAGAAAAGAATCGTAGAGTAAATACACTCGCTAAGAAGACCTGCAATCTAGAACAAGGCACATTAAAAGAAAATCAGGTTCAAAACCAAAATGATCTTCCTTAAGCATATGATTAGACACAAATTTATTTTTTGAGGGATCCTCTCCTTGTGATTAAGGACATTTATGAACACTATAAAAAATTTAATCCATCACAAGTTTCACTTCCACAAGAAGCTACAACGTAAAGTATAACGTCCATATCATACCGTTAATTTCTCCCCCACAACTTGCATTATGAACGCAACAAAAACAACCTTATCAATCCATCCCACCAATTTTTTTGATGCTGGTGGGAAATTTTTCCCACACTCACATCCCCATATTAGCACACAGAGCCACAAAGCAAGTGTAGTAAGTTCAACAACAACATTCAATGGGTAGCCAATGTTGTTTGTCATCTCTTGAAGAACCCCTAGTGGACACCGAACTCATGCTCTTTTAGCTTTCTATTTAGACATTTTTTTTAAAGTAATTATTTTAAATCTTGAAACTTATTTTAACGTTTTACCTTTCCATTTAGATGTTTTGTAAAGATTTGTTTTTTAATCTTGGAAACTATGTTATCTATGTTTAGGCTTTACACTTGCAAGTATTTTAGGAAAACACCATCAAAGTAAATTTTTTCTATACTAACATAGATAGCTTATGTATCAAATCAGTGCTCTTCAACTATCTAGTGGATCAAACAATTTTGTACTCTTTTGATAATATAAATATCGACTATTTTGGTTTTAAAAACATAATTAACATGTTATAATTCTTATGTAATTCAAGGTCATGATGACAATGATGATCGCACCAATAAGAGCAATGCTAACTTTTGTTCCTATCAATTATATTGTTGAGCATATTTCATTTCTCATTTGATATATGACTTATCACTCTCGTCTTTATAACATGTAATTATGATATTTAATTCATGGTTTATATTTTATAATTTTACAATTTTTATAATTGTTATTTTCATATTTTTGTTATTTGTAATTTATTATTATGATGTGAATATTAAATTAGTGTAAATTTATCTTAATTT